>JAKCPI010016295.1:0-13988 GCA_023213315.1 Euborellia annulipes | reverse complement strand
AATTATTAATCTTAATATTTATATTTAATTAAATGAAGTACTTTTTTAAGTAAAGTTTCTTAGATTCCTCCTGCTAGATCTCAATTTTTGCTCATAGGTTTAAGGTACAATCTTAAAATGATTTAAATTAGTATGATTCTACTTTATATTAAAAATATTAATTATTCCTCACTAATGGGATCAATTAATCTCCAATGTCAGAATTATTGTCTCCGGATGAAACACTTCACAAATATGTCGGTGGTGGTCGGTTCTCTCATTTTATATATTAACTAAATAATAAATAATGGAACAGGCTCTTCCGGGAGCCGGCCCGGATACAATCCACTTCGAGTTCGTCCATCATTCCATCACCATTCGTCCACATCAACAACAACAACAACAACCAGTGCAACATCCACCACAGTGCCGACAACAACCCTTCAAGCAGCGGTCAGCAACTACAACACAACAACTCCCACCTTCACCACCAGATATACCATAACACCCATCACCTTCATCATCACTATGCGGCGACCATGGGCCATTTGTCGCATCATCAGTCGGTGCATGTGTTGGGTGCTGGGGTACGAACACCAAGTCCTTCACCTTCGTTACCGCCCTTTAGTTCTGCATCGTCCAGTTTAAGTGAAGCATCTAGTAGCGCCCGAGGAGCGAGTAGCAGTGGGGGAAGATGCTGCCTCCTATGTCACAGGTAGACAAGTCTTATTTTAATAAAGAATTCTTTCAACAAACCATCACCATTTGAATTGTTGGAAATTATTTTTGTTTTAAAAAATTGTTTTCGGGATTTTTTATTTATATTAAGAAATCGCTGAAACAAACATTTTTTTCGAATTGTGAACTCTTTTGAACTTTTGTGATATTATATTTTATTATAAAAAAAGGAAGATTATATTTATTTTTTTCTTAATTTAGCTATAAAATATTTGTGGTAATTATTTTTTTTAGATAAGTCCCTTGGTGACACCTCGGATCTCGTCTCTGACTCGTCAGGTGTCGGAACATCAAACAGTGATACGCCCCAAGGGTCAACAATTCTCCTTCCAGGCACTCATGTCGTTTGCCTGGAGAATTATAGCTCCAGCACTCCTGGACATCTACGAATCAGTCAAGGAGATTTACTTGAAGGTTTTTTATTTTATTTTTTGAATCATTTTAATTTATTTGTATGACAAAAATTTCTCAGTTTTAAGTTGAACAATGTTTTGAAATTAAAATAAATTTTTTTTTTTTATTGTTTTCCACCCCATATTCTACACCAAAATATTGACTTTAATATCTCTTGACCTTACTGAATTAAATTTTTTTTATTTTAGTGACCGCAACCACAGACTGTGGCCTATTAGAGGGCCGAATTGTTAGGACAGCTGGAGGAGGTCCAGGATCTTCCGCTTCCGGATTATTCCCCGCCCATTGTGTCGCTGAGACGAGTTCATCTTCGTCTTTAGTTGGATCGGGTTCTGCGACTGTTCATAGACCAACAGCACGAGTACAAGGTCGTCGAGAAGTCACCTCTTCACAAAATAAACATTTTGCCACAGCGCCTAGGCTCAAAAAACAGTAAGATAAAAAAAACATTTTTTAATAATTTTGAAACGCATATATGTATATTCATTTATCAAAGCATTTTTATTATAATCCAAAGAATTCACCTTTGCCAGCAATTGAAACAGTCTTAAATTTAATTTTTGAAACTTAACCTAGTGTTTAGATAGCATTTTTATTAATTAATTTGATTTTTATATTTTCTTAGTCGAGTTCCTGCCGAACAACGAACCGTCGTCCTCCATCGGGCTCGTAAAGGTTTCGGCTTTGTACTCAGAGGAGCTAAAGCCACATCACCTTTAATGGAATTGCAACCTAATGAAAGATGTCCAGCACTCCAATATTTGGACGATGTCGATCGTGGAGGAGTAGCCGACATGGCTGGATTACGAAAAGGAGATTATCTAGTCGCTGTAAGAATTAATCCCTAATTGGAATTTTAACTAATTTTTATTTAAGATAGCAAATTTTCGAGATGAGTTTGTGTAAAAATTGCGCCCCCTGGAGTCGAACCAGGGCCATCACGCTCTCGCGTCCTGGTCCTGGGGGCGCAATTTTTGCCCAATCAAACACAAACTCATCTCACAATTTTGTTATCTTAAACAATATATTGACTGGTAATTTATAGTTTATTTGAGCGTTAATTGAAAAAAATTTTACCCTAGTTAATGTTTTTTAATAAATTTTTTCTTTCAGATAAATGGCGAAGATGTTTCAGCTGCATCTCATGAACATGTTGTTGATTTGATCCGAAGATCTGGCGATCTAGTTCAAATGACGGTGGTCTCGTTAGGACCTTTGCCCAATCAACAACCTCTTCTTCTTCCAAGTAGCAAGAGCAGTTCTACGTTGCCTGTTCCCGCAACAGCAGGCGGCGGTGGAGCTCCGCCGATGGGAGGTCAAGGTGGTGCAGCACCTCAAGGACGCCAATATGCCACATTACCTCGCAAGTTGAATAACACTGGAACATTAGGTATTAATCAATAAACAATTTCACCCTTACTCTTCATTATGTTAATATTCCCTTTATCTTTTATATTAAAGGACGATCTCCAGCTCCATTGCCTCCACGTCGGGACCCAAAAACCACATTGAGTGTAGGAAGAGCGCGTGCAAGGAGTATGGTTGCAGGTCTCGGTAGGCTTCCATTTCTCTGCACAATTTCCTTCATGAATTCATTCATTCAATCATCTCAACCCTTTCTTCTCTTTCTAATCAAAATAAGAAATATTATTTATATTTTATGAAGTAGAGATGGCGAATCCAATCAATTTATGAAGCTATCTATATTCAAAGTAAAGGCGTATATATGATTTTTCCGGGGGATGGGGCCTTCTCATTTTTTGATTCACACCTCCCTCCTCCTCTTTATATTAAAGGGCAATCTCAAGCTCCATTGCCTCCACGTTGGAACCCAAAAAACCCACAGATTAACAAATTTCGACCCAGATATAGAATATGATAAAAAATATTAGATTAATGTCCACTCTCAATAAAAAAAATTTCTTATGAAATATCCGTTTTTTTTTTTTTTTTTTTTAAGAGGATTTTAAATGTTTCCTTCTATTTTTCATTTTAGTAGATTTTTTTCCTTTATTTACCATGGCCTTAGGCTATCCCGCCAGTATACACCACTACAAACATATTTTTAAAAAAAATTTTAAATATTTTAAGTGAAGTTATCTTATAATTTATTTCGACCTGTCTATTGCTGCTATGTTCATTATTGTTCATTGTCGTTTTAATCATAGATAATATAGATTGGAAAGCCTGTCAAACATGTCAAACGTTTGTTGTTCAGTCGGCCAGGTGGCGTTCGAAGCGTTGCTCCGCTCAGGCTCCGCCCACCAATATGCTCCGCCCTGATTCGCCCATTCCCGAAATATACTTTTTTTTTTATTTTTATTTTAATAAAAATTATTAAGGAAATTATATATATATACTTATAGAAATAAAGGGTGTTTAATTTAAAAAAAGAAAAAAAATATATTTTCAATGAATTGATTTTTATTTTTTCTTCATTATAACATTTTTCTACATAAATAACTAAGAGAGATACATTGATATCAACCACAGCTATATAAAAAAAAAAAAATATTTCCAAACAAATGAAAAAAAAACAAACAAAAAATGGTTAACAAAAAAACATAAATGAAATTTATAAACATATATAATATTAACATTTATATAGACATATATTTGACGTAATATATATATATATATATATATATATTTTATTTATAACCACAAGTGAGCATTACATAAAATATTACTAAAAACCAGATATGGCATCTTCTCTGATAATTTTTTCCGGAGGAAGGTCACTAGTGAAATCTAATTTTCTTTTTGCACCTGAAAAAGTTTTTCAATAATTACAATGGAATTAGTCCTGAATCAAACTTTATTTACTTACCACCCCTAATTGTAGATCCCAGAGGTGTGTCCATCTCCATCTCCTTTGTTTGTATTTCAATTGAAATTTGCTGATTTTCAATTGAGCTGAAGTACTGCGGGTTCGGTACGCTCGCGGTTGACCCTAAGACAAATTTATAGAAAACACAATAAAAGCAAATTAAATAAAAGCAATAATTTACACATAATATCAAATAGTGTTATTTTTACCTTGCAAATATATTGATGGGACGGCGTTTGCTTTAAGGCCCCTGCGGCGGACTGAAATTGGAGTGGACAATCTATCCGGAGAAGAAAAATGCTTATGGCAAACTCTATAGTTGCGAACCTTTTTCAAATCTTGCTCGTTCAAATGACCCAGGTTAACAGCATCTAACCATTTTTTGAATAACTGAAATAGCACGTGTTATAATAAATATATAAGCATAAGTTGTTTAACATGTGTTTAGATTATAATTATATTTTATATATGTATATATATTATATAACTTTTTATATAAATGGCCAAGTCAAACAAAAAAAAAAAAAAATAAAATAAAAAATAAGTTAAAATATTTTTTTTTTATTAGTGACCCTAAAAAAGATAAAAAAATAAATGAAATTATTTATTTTATAATTACCTTCGGAGAAGTAGGAAAAATATGCAATCTAGCTTTCTTTCCACTGTCCTTGCATATACAACAATTAACCATTTTTATTAAATGAAATAAATTAAAATAACATAAACAATAACAATAATAATAATAAATAATGAAATATATTTTAAAAAGTAAAACGAATTTTAATTTCACAAAACACGTGTTAAATGTACAATGATGTAAAAAATGGAGAATGACTATGGTTTGATCTGCTGAAATGCATGTTCGTTTCCAAACGAAGGGAAGGGGCTTTGGTGGGCGGAGTCAAGGCGCGACGCTAGCGACAGAGGCGGACTGGCGGAACAACTTTTCAGCTGTCAAATCCTGTGAGTTACAACCCCATGGTTTTAATTTATTAATGGCTTCTAATACATAAATCCATCGAGTTCCATAATTAATTGAATGATGATTAGATGGTTTATCGTTCATATATACCAAGGAAAGGCCATTATAAAATGGTAAAGTTAATTAATTTAAATTTCTTTTTATAATTTTAATTTTATTTTATTTTTTACATTGAACAACGATCAAATCATAAACCTCCCGGAAGGGGTTATTTAAGGTTAATAAGGCTTACATAAAATTATATTTACGTATAATATAAAATATTAATTGTTAACTCAATATAATGAATAACTTGCAATTGTGTTAAATAATTTTTCCTAGTAGCCTTTTTATTTATTTTAAATTTTAATATACGTATTTTAATTTTTATAAGTAAATTAACAAAATGGCACCCATCTATGGAATATTATAAAAAAAATCTGGTGTGACTGGCGCACAGCACACAACTTTCTCTTACCCTTCGGTAAGAGAAAGTTGCGCACTGTGCTGGTCACACCAGATTTTTTTGTGTCGAGATATATTTAGTTTCCGATAGCACCTTAGTTTCAAACTTGCATTTTAAATGTTGACTGCTTCAAATAAACTATGGTTATTTTTCAAAATTTTAATCTCATATTTGGACATTTTATACACAATATAGAATCGTAAATAAATACAAAATTTCATAAGAATTGGAAAAAAAAAATTTTAAATGCGTAAAAAGTTCCAAAGGGAACCCCCTTTTGAATCGAAATTAACATACAAATCCCTATAGGAAATTAACATTGTTTCTATGCGAAGATAAGGTGGAAAGGGAATTTAAAAAGAGTAGAGACAGGCGATAATGTTTGCAAGTGAGAGAGAGACATATATGTTTTCTTTGAAACAATTAAAGACACAAATAAATTTAAAAAAATGGGAATTTAAATAATAATTGATTTTTAATCTAATAAAAAGAAAAAGATTTAAATTCCGTTACCATGGCAACCATTTCTATCTTTCCTATGAAGAACAAGAGTAAAGTGGTCTTCAGAAGATTTCAACGGCAAAATGAGAATATACATTTTAAAGAGCATCTAAAAAATAGTTCATTTATGAATTTTAAAAAAAATCCTTGGAGGGAATTTTGAGAAAATCGAAAAAAACTGAAAAAGTACATCAGTAAAGTACTAGTACTTTTTGGCCGATTTTGTTCAAAAGCTTATTTTGAGATTCTTCAAAGGTACCTAAGTTAAATATAAAATTTCAATCCGGTAGCTCAATTCCTTCATGCTAAAAAAATGGTTCCACACATACAGACACACTACATACACACATACACACACACACACACAGACCAATTTGCGGGACCCACTTTTTTGGACTCAGGGGACCTCAAAACATGTATATCCATCAAAATCTCGACATCGAATTTTTGACATGATCGCAATACTTTCTCTCTCTATATATTTCATATATAGGGTAAGAGAAAGTAATATTATGGAATATTATAAAAATATTGTTATTTACGTATATTGAGGCTCAAATATGTTGTTTAGTTATTTTTAATCAATTATTTTTAAATTTATATATTTAAAAAATATTTTATATATAAAATATATATTTTATATATAAAGTCTAATCAATTGTAGCTAGTTTCACAATTATTCATTGTTGGCTTAAAATTTTGCAATTTCGTTAAATAATTTTGCTGCTAAATGAACTAAATATATTTTATGATTTTAAAATTCAATTATTTGATAATTATATAAAGATATCTCTTATCATAGAGTATAATGTAAACTTTCTATAAGAAGTTTGAAAATATTTAAAATTGGAAAGAGAAAGGACATTATCTGCCCTGATCTGTCTTTGCTAACCTAAAATCCATTAATTCCTTGTATGTCTCTTTCATCCCTCAGCGCACTTTCATTTTCATATTAATAATATAATACTCGATTTTATTTTACTAATTGTTTATTCACTTTTCATCTTTAAACGAATTATAACAGAAGGTGGAAGTGGTTCTGCAAACGCAACAGCCTCATCGTCTTTAGATAAGGATGTCGATGATGAGAGTGGATGTTCTGTAGCATCAGCTGGACCTAAAAGTGGATCTGCTGAATCTGTTCATCATCAACATGGATCCGGCGGTGAGATTTTCATATTATTTTGCTATTATTATTTACTTTGGTGAAGTTGATGCAAAGGATTTCCTTATTTAATAACTATGACACATTTTCTGCTTAGAGCAGAAAGAGAAAATACAAACTTGAAGAGCTTTTTAATTAAAGTAAAAATAAGTTGAATTTTCATCTAAATCTTTGAGCAAGACTTTGAATTTTATTTGTGCTTAGAGAACCACTCTATTATAAGGGGTTGAAAAATAGTTTTTTATTTCTAAAAAAAACTCACCTTTGATATTGTAGGAAGTAACACACCAGTTCAACCCCGGACGGCATCAATTCGTGCTCGACCGACTTCGTCTAGAATTACAGCAGCGGAATTGGAAGAACTTTTTCAAAGGCAGCAAGGAGGTGGTGGAAATAGTGGAGGCAGCGGAAGTGGAAGTGGCAGTGGCGCAGGAAGTGCAGAGGGTGTAATGACTTCTCGTTTCCAAAATAACATGTCGCAACCTGGTTCCCCGGCCGCTCGTACGCCACGCGTTTATGCAAGTGTAGCGGAAATGAAACGTAGCAAAGGAAAGGTAATTATTGTATTATATATTTCATACTTCTATCATAGACTTATTTTGTATAATATAATCTTGTTCATTCTGTTTAGGGGAGTGGTCGAGTTCGGTTCCTGGGTTCTCTTGGCTTCGGAGCATCACGAAGCAGCACTGGAGGAGTGGGTCCTGCCAACGTTCAAGGCGGTGCAATCTTAGGAGCTTATGGTCCTGGAGGCTTCGTTGCTGGAGGTGGAGAAGGCTTTCTACATAGGGACTTTCATAGTACGCCTGATCTCGTCCATGCAGGCGGTCTCTATGGCACTCCAACTCTATGGACTAAAGGCCACCGAAGTCAAGAAGATGTTACCACTCTAGTAAGAAAATTGAACATATTTTTCACAAATATATATTAATAATATTTGAAAAATATTTACATATTCTTTAAAAATAAAATCTGGTGTGACTGGTCGCACAGCACACAACTTTCTCTTACCTTTGGTAAAAGAAAGTTGTGTAATACCAGTTGCCACACCAATTTTTTGTGTCGAGATATATTTAGTTTCCGCCAATATATTAGAATTCAAAATGTCAAATTTATAAACATGGGAAAATATTTATATTTTGTTACCATGGCAACCATTTCTCCTATCTTTCCTATGAAGCAGAAGAGTAAAGAGTGCTTCAAACAATTTTCAGGGCAAAATGAGAATATACATTTTAAAGAGCATCTAAAAAATAATTGATTTTTGAATTTTAATCAAAATCATTAGAGCGAATTTTGAGAAAATCGAAAAAAAAAAAAAAAAAATGAAAAAGTACATCAGTAAACTACTAATACTTTTTGGTCGATTTGGATTAAAAGCTTATTTTCACGCCTCAGGGAGGTGTCTAACTTGAATATTAAATTTCAACCTCCTAGCTCAATTTCATGCTTTAAATAGAACACAGACAGACACCCTCTAACACAGAGACAGACCACTTTTTTGGGCTCAGGGGACCTCAAAAGTGTATATCCATCAAAATCTCGACATCGAATTTTTGATATGAATCCAATACTTTCTCTCTATACATTTTAAGCAATTAAAAGAGAATTGCATTAATGTTCGTTTGTTGTTTTTATTTTGTAGCAAGCGTTGTTACGACCAGCAGCCCCGCTACCTCCCCCCACGCATCCTCCCCCGCCACCTCCTGTCGGTCAAGTAGTCAAAGTGGATGTTGCAAGGTCAACTACCAAGAGTGAATATGCCAATACTGGGGCAACTGGCGTAAGTTAATCATTTAATTGAAAAATTTGAAAATCGATCAAATTGTGATTGATAACTTTTTTTATTTTATTTCAGCCTGGTTCTCCTGGATTACCTGAGACAGCATCATCGAATTCTGTTGGAACGAATAATATTTCAGCTACCGTCGATGAGAATGGGACTGGTAACGATGTCATGTCTAGTTTTCGACCGGCAGCTAATGCCAAACTTTATGCAAGTCCAGAAGATGTTAAGACAGTTGGATTTAGATCACGTTCCTTGCCTTCACACGGTGGGCGATCTCACGTAAGAATTATCATATATCATTATAACTTTCTCTTACCTAAAATGTATTATATAGAGTGAAAGTATTGCGATCATGTCAAAAATTCGATGTCGAGATTTTGATGGATATGCATGTTTTGAGATCCCCGAGTCCAAAAAAGTGGGTCCCGCAAATTGGTCTTTCTGTGGGTCTGTGTGTAACGATTGTAAACATGAAGGAATTGAAATACGGGATTGAAATTTGTTATTTAAGTTAGGGACCATGAGCGTAACTAGAAAATTTTGCTGGGGGGGGGGGGGCATGGGAACAACCATCCTCGCTGGGGGGCCCATGGGAACAACCATCCTCGCTGGGGGGCCCATGGGAACAACCATCCTCGCTGGGGGGGCCATGGGACCAGCCATCCTCCGGGGGCCTGGAAGGCCACATATTCACTCATTCTTTCTTGGGTCCGGGAGCTTTCTGGGGCGGGGGGGCCAGTTAGGCCCATGTTAGAGACCCTCCCGGGCACTCAAAATAAGCTTTTGGACAAAATCGGTCAAAAAGTACTAATGCTTTACTGAAGTAGTTTTTCAGTTTTTTTCGGTTTTCTCAAAATTGGCTCTAATGATTTTAATTAAAATTCCTAAATCAATTATTTTTTAAATCCTGTTTAAAATGTAAATTCTCATTTTGCCCTGGAAATTGTTTGAAGTACACTTTACTGGTGTAGTATTTAAGATTTTTCAAATTTAGTTTCTGGCTCTTCCTTCCAGGGGTCAAAGTTAAATCCCTATGGGGATTTGCATGTTAATTTAGATTCAAAAGGGGATCCTCTATGGAACTTTTTACACATTTAAAAAAATTTCCAATTTTGAAATTTTCTACCGGTATTTAGGCCTATTTAGAATTCTCTATTGTGTATAAAATATCCAAATATTAGATTAAAATTTTGAAAAATAACCATTGTTTATTTCAAGCAGTCAACATTTAAAACGTAAGTTTGGAAATGGGAAACTAAATATATCTCGACTCAAAAAATCTAGTGTGACAAGCATCGTACACAACTTTCGATTACCGGGGTTAAGGGAAAGTTGTGTTCTGTGCTACCATACACAGCAGATTTTTATTATAACGGGGGGGGGGGGGGGGGGTTTATTTTTAAAACAAAAACTTAAAAATTTAAAAAATTTTAATTAAAAAAATTTTAAATAAAATAAAATTTTAAATTTTTAGAATTTTTAAAATTTTTGGAAAAAATTGGAAAAAAAATTTTTTTTTTTTTGTTTCTTATTAAAAAAAAAAATTTTTTTTTTTTAAAAAAAAAAAAAAAAAAATTTTCCCCCCCCCCCCCCCCTGGGGGGGGGGGGGGGGGGGCCCCCCCCCCCTGTTCCGGCCCTGACGATGTTTTCGTTTTTGTTCATTGACATTCTCTCCTTTCATATTTCTCTAATCTGCGTTTAGAAAAACAAAAATTACATTTTAACAAATCTGAAATTTTATAATTTTCTTAAGATTTTTTTAAATTTTACAGGTTCGTAAATCGCAGAGTGTCCGTGCTGGCACCCTGACCAAACAATCGTCAACATGTTCGGCCGGGACGCCATCGACAACGACAATGTCCCCACCACCTACGGGTATGACACCTACCAACAACAATAACGCTTCGACACCAACTAATCCCACCTACGCCCAACCATTCCGGCCTAATGGGAAATTAGCCAAAGCCAAAGCAGCCGCTGCTGCCGCCGCTGCAGCTGCAGCTGCAGGAGTGGCGCCGCCTATCCCCGAGCCCGATTACTCACTGAGTGAAAGTGAAGACGAAGTCGATGAGAGTGAAGATGAAACAGCGGGTGTTGGTCCAGAAGAGTCACAAACATCGGCAACACAAATCGGCCAACAAGAAACGAGTGGAGGTCAGTTAGAAATGACAATTTTTCTCCTCTTCCTTTCTCTCTCTCTCTCTCTATCTCTCTAAATTCATTTTCTTTCTCCTTAGAGTAGAATAATTTTGCATTTTTGAGTGAATTTGAAACAATTTTTTACTGTTAATATTAACAAAAATATATATTATCGAAATCAAAAGGTAAGAGAAATTTTCAAAAAAAATATTTTTGATCTTAGTAGTGACATTTTCAATTTGATTTTTTGGAATTTGATAGGATTGCTTATATAATGATAGATTATATATAGTAATTGGTTTATTAAAATTTAAAACTACTAATGCTAATATATATATATATAATTGAATTTTTTGATGTACTTTTATTATTTTTATTTCACAAATCATGATTCATTAAAAACTAAAGTGGATTAAGAAATGGATATATCTAATTTGTAAAGGGAAAATAATCAGATTTATTTTATTTAATTAAAAATTTGATATCTGAAAACCATTTTTATATTTTGCTTTTAAAATCTGAGAACTCTTTCAACAATAACCATAACTTCGACTGCCTTTTCTAATACCTGAGCAAATTAAAATTTTTACATTTATATAAAAAAAGTATTTTGTGATGTACTGGCATATATACCTGTATATACAATATTTTTCATTCAAAAAAATGAATTCAAATTGATATATTCATAAATAACGATAGAATTTAATTTTATAATAATCTGTAATTATTTGAAATTTCTATTATAATATTTTCTATCGTAAAAGAAAATTTTTTATTTTCTTAGCATATTATTTTTATTGCAACAGATAGCTACATTAATTTCTTTAAGTTTTACTTTTTTATTCCTTCTTTTCTCTTTCTATCTTCATCTTAGATTAATAAATAATAAAATGCCATTTCATTTTATACACCAAATGTTTCTAGGAAGTACCTCAACGTCTGGGAGTTCGTCTTCAACCTTACCTCATAGTTTTAGTGTAGAAGAGATTCAAAAAGTACGTACTCAACTGAAAAGCTCGAAATCTTATCCAAATGATTTCCTTTTGGCGTCAGCGACAGCTGCAAGTACTCAAGGTATTTATTTCTAAAAAGTGAATAACTATTTACTATCTATAGGTATTTACTGTATATGTTAATTTCACCTTCCCCATTCATTAATTCGATAAAATAAAAAATTTAAAAATGAAATCAGAAGCAATAAAAACGATAATAGTATTTATTTGTTTTTACTTTCTCTTACCCTATATATGAAATATATAAAGAGAGAAAGTATTGCGATCATTTAAAAAAATTCGATGTCTAGATTTTGTTGGATATGCATGTTTTGAGGTCCCCCTGAGTCCAAAAAAAGTGGGTCCCGCAAATTGGTCTGTGTGCCTGTCCGTCTGTAGGTGGATTCGTAGATTTAAATCTTAGATCTGGTATTGATTAGAGCACAAGAGGAATTTTGGAACAAGTTCTTGGTTTCGATTTTGGTGTGGTAATGAATGGTCAGATCGAACTCTTAATCTCCAACCTTTACGAGTATTAACTAAATTTTCTTTTGAAAAATATTATCTTTATTTTATCGAATTAATTTTTATGTTATATTTACTATATGTATTTTAATAGAGAAAAACGTCTATTTTTTAAAATATAGTATTACATTTTATTATGATAAAAACGTAGATTTTTAATAGGAAATCTCCGGTGAGTTACAAAAATAAATGAAATATTTTGTTATAGATTTTTTTCCTCTTATTGTTATTAAAAAAAAATAATAAAAAAATGAATAAATTTTAAGCATGAGAAAGTGTATTTCAAGTAGAGAGAATGATGGTGTGTTTATTTGTTTATTCTATCTGTTATTCTTACAAATTTTCTCGGTGTGAATTTTATTATCTATCTACTCTTATAGTTTTAATTCAATGCATCAATTGAAGAAATTTTGTAGAGTGTTAGTAAGTATTAAAAAAAGAACTAAATGGTTTAGTAATAGTCTTTAGTAGTTTATTTATTATTAGACTTTCGAATATGCAAATCATATATTTCTAGCAGTGGCGAAACTACTTACTTTTGCGTCTAATATATGTATAAAATGGAAGGGTGCAAAAGGATTGAATATTTTGATGTCAAACTCGCTTAAAAGGGGAAAATACAATAAAAACAATAACCCAAATGATTGTACTCTACATCATCGTGGGGGTAGTTACGCCACTGATTCATAATTAAATTCATTCATCATTTATATTATTATTAAATAGAATAGTAAATTTTTTATTTATCTAATAAAAATATTACTGTTTAATGATAATGTTGCAGAGGTCTCTAAAAATTGGTTTGTACCTAAAAACTCGATTGAACTCTTGAATAGGATTTTGATAATTGACCATTTACATATAGAGAAATTTTCATTTTTCACTTTCATGCCATTATTCTAGATTGTGGATGTAGTTGCGACGAATAAATATATATATATATATATATATATATATATATATATACGAATTCACTAAGCTGCCCCCCACTTTCATCTATACAATATACATATATTTTATGCTGTTATACGACGTTTAGGTTCTTTCAGAGGTGTTTTTTTTTTAAATTCATTTTTTATAAAAGCTAATGAAACCTAGTAAAATCGTCATTAAAAATTTCTAATGATCCAAGAAATATAAAAAAAATAAAAAATACCTTAGGCCAACAAACTTGCATTATCACAAAACGACAAATCACAGGCTTGAGAATCATAGGGGCAAAAGTCCGAAATTCATCAATTCGAGAAAAGGCGTTTGAAAGTTTTATAATTATATACATTTACTAGCTGGGCAACAATTCAAAAGGCCAAAATCAATAGCAAAAAATGGAAATATATTTTCCCCACTTTGGCACTCAAAAAACTCCAAATATTGAATTTTCGGACTTTCGCAACTATAACTCTCAGCAGTCGAAATATTCTAACTATTATATAAAAACTATTTAATTCTGCTCTCCAACGGACACTTTAATTTAGGATATTAATATATA
>JAKCPI010016294.1:0-25584 GCA_023213315.1 Euborellia annulipes | reverse complement strand
GGAAAAGATTATTATCTAACAATCCAAGCTATGGATCGAGGCGTGCCTCCCTTTGAGTAATCATGCTGCTGTTAATATATCCGTAATAGATAGTAATGATAATGCCCCAATTTTCAACCAAGTAAGATTTGATAAAATTTACATTTTTTAACAAATAATTATTAAATATTTCCATTTATTTACAGGTTGCTTATTCAGCACGTATTCGCGAAGATGCTCAATCCGGTGATCGCTATTTACAGTTGTTGCTAATGATCTTGATAGTGATAAAAATGGCTAAGTTGAAGTATTCAATTTTCCCCGTGGGGATCGTCATGCGCAATTCAGAATTGATCCCACTACTGGATATATCTCAGTAGCTGGAAATTTAGACCGGGAACTTATTTCATCCTATGTTTTAGAAATTGTTGCTAAAGATCATGGAATTCCTCAATTATCAAGTCATGTTCTTGTAAATATTGAAATATCTGATGCAAATGATAATCCACCGTTATTTTCAAGTAACAATTATACTGCCATTATTCAAGAAGATAAACCACTTGGATCTGTAATTTTAACATTTATTGTCACTGATGCTGATGCTTCCCCCAATGGAGCTCCTTATACATTTGATTTCCGGATCAGGCAACGAAGGATCTTCATTTAGATTAAGAACAAGATGGAATTTCTTAAGAGCAGCAACAAAATTTAATCATAAACATCGTGATAGATATACTCTTCATATAAGAGTGTTTGACAATGGAACTCCACCTCTTTTTCAGACACCTGGGTTCATATTAAGGTAATTAATAAAATTTTAAATTTAAATATGTGAAAAGTATTTTTCAATCAAAAATATATTTGGAATAGTACATAATTAATCTTATTTAATATTTTAGGTCATAGAAGAATCACAATATCCGCCAGTAATTACTCCACTTGAAATCAGTGTGAATTCATATCTTGATGAATATCCTGGAGGAATAATTGGACAAATACATGCTTCAGATCAAGATCCTTATGACACGCTTGTATATTCTCTTGTCGAAAGTTCTACGGGCTCTCATCTTCAAAATCCAGCAACAGAACTTTTTACCGTTAACCGAACTAATGGTATCCTAGAAGCTTTGCCCCGACTAGACGTGGGTGAATATCGAATCAATGTCACTGTAAGCGATGGAAAATTTTTTAAGCCATGCTCAAGTTAAAATTAATGTCGATTTAGTAAGTGATGATATGCTCACTCACGGAGTAATAGTACGATTTAGAGACGTTACTCCTTTAACCTTCATCTTAAGTTATAGAAAGGGATTTTTGCGTGCGGTACGCAATTCTTTAAACGCTAAACTTAAAGATGTTTCAATTTTAAGCGTTCAGGCAGCAGATGGAGGATATCTGGATGTTCTCTTAGCAGTACGAAAAACTGTCGGTGGTTTTCATACAAGAGATGTTTTGAGGAAATCTTTGATTCAACATTTAGAAGAAATGGAAATGGCAACAGGTTTAGTTGTTGAAGAAATTATAAGAGATAGATGCTCTATGAAACAATGTGCTTATGGACAATGTAAAGAACGTGTTAAAATGGATGCTTCAAAAAATGACTCCAATAGCTACAGACGTGACAAGTTTTGTTTCTCCTAGACACACTCATGAAACACATTGTATATGCAAAAGAAGGGTAAGAAATAAACATTTTCCTTTATTGGTACTTTTAAATAATTTTAGAATTACTATTAATATTTAATATTTCATTTTTATTTAGATATGCTGGGGAGAGATGTGATCGAATCGTTAATGAATGTGCAAGAGATCCGTGTCCAGCATCAAAATTATGTGTACCAGATTCATCAACCAAAGGATATACATGCCAATGTCCTGAAGGATTTGGTGGAAATGCATGTGAAATCGATATAAGCAAATGTCATGATAAATCGTGCTATATTCCGAGGAATCCTGTATCATTTATGGGCAAGAGCTATGCTAGATATAGAATTGATAAATCTCTTGTAAAACAGACTTTAGAAGAACAACTTATATTAAGTCTTAGATTAAGAACTATGCAACCAACAGGGAATTTAATGTATGCAGCTGGTCAAGTTGATTATAATATTCTTGAGGTAATAGACATTTTATTTATATTAATATATATATATTTTTTAATTAAAAAATGAATATTTATTTTTTAGATTGTTAATGGAGTTGTTCAATATCGTTTTGAATTGGGATCTGGAGAAGGCTTAGTTCGAGTAAGTTCCATCTATGTAAGTGATGGTCAATGGCACGAAGTACTTCTTGAACGAGAAGGAAATAATGCCCGTGTGACAGTAGACGGAAAATATTTAGCCCATGGATCAGCTCCAGGTGTTAGTGATATACTTAATCTTCAAAATGAAGAATTGTATCTTGGAGCAGAAGTACGAAATCATCCATCAATTTTGGGCTTTGATGATGTCCAACGCGGTTTTACTGGATGCTTAGATGATGTTCGTATTGCTCGAGTTTCGGTGCCTCTACATGCATCTGGTGCAAGTCGAGTTGCTCGTCTTGAGCGATTTGCAAATGTTGAATTTTCTTGTGAAGCTTCAATTGCTTTGGCACCTCCAACAGTGTGTTCTTCGCAAC
Organism: Euborellia annulipes; assembly: GCA_023213315.1. Taxonomy (NCBI): domain Eukaryota; kingdom Metazoa; phylum Arthropoda; class Insecta; order Dermaptera; family Anisolabididae; genus Euborellia; species Euborellia annulipes. The sequence goes on along the minus strand of JAKCPI010016294.1, from coordinate 22,983 downwards.
CTTGTCTAAACGGTGGCACTTGTCGTGAAAAAGGAGATGCTTATGAATGCTCATGTCATAATCGTTATGCTGGATTAAGGTGTGAATTGGATACAGATCCTTGTGCTTCTCAACCATGTTTGCATGGAGCTAGGTGTACTAAATCTGGACCTATGGGAAGTGAATTTGAGTGTGAATGTCTTCCTGGACTTAGTGGTCGACGTTGTGAATATGGGCATCATTGCTCCCCTAATCCTTGTCGACATGGAGGTGCCTGTGAAGAAGGAGATGATGGCCCAATTTGTAAATGCAGAGGTTATTCAGGAGATTTGTGTACACTTGATATCAATGAATGTGAAGCCTCTCCTTGTTTAAATGGTGCTACATGCAAGAACGAACCAGGATCATATCGATGCGTTTGCCCTCCAAATGTAACTGGACCTCTCTGCGCTGCTCCAGTGTATACAGCTCCTATCACTTCATCGATACATAATTTCACTCTTGAAGAAGCAGCATGGATTGCGGGAGGTGTTGTAATTCTAATAATCATTGTTATTATTTTTATAATATATCGACGATATCGAGTACGAAGATCTCGATCTGGTGGTGACCATATTATAAATGAAACTCGAAAGGATATTGTTCTCAATTCAGCTCGACCTCATGAATCCGATTTCAAGCGTGGTTCAAAACTCTCCAATCTTGAAGTTAGCCAGGTAAGTGATTTTTATTTTAAAATAACCCCTTTGCCCCCCCAACAATATCTTGTTTTGAAGCACGCAAGAATTTTGTTGTGTTGATTGCTTTTTACACACTGACCATAATTTTTAAAGGGTCTCAAAAATAAAATATTTAATAACAAAAAAAAATTTTGAGGCCTCTCCTGGCATGCATGCACGTTAGAATTGATTCCAATTTTAAGCATGAGAGAGTCGAACAATTCTGGCCGATATCTCTCCCTACCCTAAAATATCCAGCTCAGGAGCACCTCCTCCCCTTGCCCCATTTGAGAGTGTGGGCATTTTATTTGCCAAAAGAAGTGAGCGTGTGATGTCTATCTCTGATTCCAGGTGCCTCCCCAATGTCCTCCCAGACCACTATCCTATACACCAAGCTCCAATACAGATTCAGCTCCTAGTTATCCTCATTCAGCTGCCACTGTCCTGAACAATCTCGACACTCTGAGGAGCTACGGCTCGGCAGGCGATGAACTTGAAAATATTCCACCTGATTATCTGAGGAATCTGAATCGCAACCCTCTGCCGACGGTGACGCCTGTGTTGCCTGACGCTCACTCCTTACCCCACCATACTCACAGCGGCGAAGGGGCGCATAAAGCTTGGCAAGAGGAACTACCCGCCTACACCGACAACAGTAAGATAAAGAACGGTGAGTTGCTGACCGGTTCTGGGTTTAGAGATCTCTCTCACCTCTTTGATAAATAAATCCAATAAATTTTATTTAATTTTATTAGAAGCTTTATCCACCATTAAACCCCTTATTTGTTAAGAGAGATCTTACTCGGATCCGCCCCTATCATTCCTCCTCTTTCCGTATACCTAAATATTTGATAAAAATAACAAAGGCCATCCAAATTCGCTTAAATGTCTTGCCCGTTGTGCCTGTATTTTTTCTGTTTTAATTTTTACACATAAAGTAGATTATTCATTTATTCTTTACATATTTGCTTTGAATTTTATTTAATTAGAGTGCTATACCCCATCAGTGGATCTTTCTTTCTCTGGATCTTTATAATAATATTATGGAGTTAGAATTTCGCTCTTGATAGATAAAAAAAAAAAATACCGCGTCTGATTATTTGGGTGTGTGTGGGGGCGATTTCTCTTAATATTTTCAGACATGAAACGACCTAACCCCTCAGAAACACCCAACAAAGGGCTTCTTGGTCTGCTTACTCGGGGCGGTGCTAGGCCCTCCCCAGGAGGATCGACTATTGATGAAGATGCAGGTAAAAAAGAAAAAAAAAGATATTTAAAAAATATTTTTTTTAAAAGATAAGTTCAAATGAAGGCAAAATTTATTATTATTATTTCTTTGAATGATTTTTTTTTTTGCTAACTAACAAAAGGAATGAAGAGTGCAAATATTTTTTTTGTAGTTAAAAATTAATTAATTTCACTTAATAATCAAATTAAAATATTAATATTTTCAGAATTTTTTTTATCTTTAAACAAATAATTTTAAAAGTGAATTTATGTGATTTTATAGCAGACTATCATTGGGACTGCTCGGACTGGGTACAACGCAGCCAGAACCCTTTGCCCAACATCACCGAGGTCCCGGGCAGCGAAGTCCCTGACTCTTCCAGCTTCCATAGCAATGAGAGCAACGAATCAAACAGCCAACACGGGGCCGGCCTTTTACCAGGTAATTTCTTTCTTTTAGTTTTTAATTAAATATATATCTAATAAATTTATTAAAAAGAGGGTAGAAAATGATAGATGTAGCTAATTATTTAATACACACGACTGACGTCTCGGTTCCGTGTTTGAACCATCTTCAGAGCTGACGAAAAGTAAGTATGAAAATAACATAGTGGATTTTATACATTGTTGAACCAAACTCTTATATAATAAATATATACATATTACCAGGTACAGTTAGTTTCAATATTAACCGCCACCACTAGAGAAAAGTGCAGTGAAATTAGACAACCAGAGTGCTTAGAAAATAAATAAATAAATTTTAATATTGCAGTGGAAATAATATTTTTTGAGACAACAATTACGCTCTGGTTGTCTAACTTCACGGTTCTATTCTCTAGGGGTGGCGGTTAATATTGATGACGGTAGAAACAGCCCGAGTATGATATTGTAAAAAGAGCAGGAGGTTTACTCGATTCTGTTGCAGATGGAGGTGCAGAGAAGAAATAATTTACAAAAAACTATATCGAGAATTTTTAATGACAAGACGACTGTGATTGCAATTTAACAGTTTTAGTCAGAAAAGACCATCAGGCCTGCGAAAGATTACAAAAAAAGTGAGTCAGCACACAGCAATACAAAAAATTAATCACATCACCAATTTACATTTTCAAGAACATTCCCTTAAATTCTAGCTTATTTTAGCTGTATTCGAAAAAGCTAAAATTTAAGGGAATGTTCTTGAAAATGTAAATTTTAGCTGTATTCGAAAAAGCTAGAATTTAAGGGAATGTTCTTGAAAATGTAAATTGGTGATGTGATTAATTTTTTGTATTGCTGTGTGCTGACTCACTTTTTCTGTAATCTTTAGCAGGTCATTTCTGACCGAAACTGTTAAATTGCAATCACAGTCGTCTTGTCATTAAAAATCCTCGATATAATTTTTCGTAAATTATTTCTTCTCTGCAACAGAATCGAGTAAACCTCCTGCTCCTTTTACAGGTTAATATTGAAACTGACTGTATATAAATGAAATTTAAATATAAATAAATACATAAATGAAATGAAATGTATATACCTGGTCATCGCATGCTGTCTATTTAATTTTTATATAAGAATTTGGGTCAACAATGTATAAAATCGACTATTACACTTTCTTAATGATTATTCGCCAGCTCTGAAGCTGGTTCAAACATAGAACCGAAACGTCAGTCGTGCCGATTAAATAAATAAAGGTAGCTGTATCTCTCATTTTTAAAACCTTGTATTAATATAAATTGCGTTTTGTAATAAATTTATTTTTTTTTAGTGGTGGGCCCGGTAGACCCAGTTCGTGACATTGAAACACTTGATGAAGACGCCCAATCGGAATATATTGGTAGCACGGGAGTAGGTGGCGTTGAATTAGACGACGACTACACATTTCCCGATGCAGCAGCTTATTTACGTCATCCTAATACCTATCTTCCTACATTTAATCTCGGTGGAGCCGGAAGTGAAACCGAACCGGAATTACCTAATACAACTACAACAGCAGTTACTACAAATCCAAAAAATCAATTACAACGACTACGAATTGGCGAGACCACGACAGATGATGATGAGGACGATGATGACGACGTGGAACCATACGGATTTCCAAGAAGACGCGATTTAGCTGAAAGGACGAGTCTTCTAGCACCAGCTGGTGGTACAGGCAGTCATAGCGATCTCTCAACACATTTATGTGATATTGATGATTCGGAATTGGAAAATGAATCGACTGCCTCGATTGCATCACGAAAACCACTTCGCTGGCAAGGAATTACACAAACGTCCGTTTGACAGGAGGCCATGGGGTCTTCTCCTGAGACCCCTCTCACCTCATTCGCGAAAAGCTAACAGACGTTTTATTCAATAATGATTTTATTATGACTGAAAAGAATTGAATTTGTCTTTTTAAATCACAATTAGCTGGATCATTTATTCCAATTTTTTTTTTAAATAAACCACATTGTTGCCTTATACAAAGAATACATAATCTTATCAGAAATTGTATATATGTTTGAAAAGAGAGAGAGAAATTATATTATAAATGCCAAATGAAACTGCCATTTATATGGTGTCCAGCCATTCTAAAAAAAAAAAAAAAAAATTAAAAAGTTTTCCAAAAAAAAAAAATTTTAAAATACGCTATTCTGATTTATTTAATATTTTTTTTTTGCCATAACAAATTATTGATTAGAAAGAAATTATTTAATGAAATATCAAAATTTTTTACTAAATGTGCGTTTGTACAATTTGTATAATAATTCTGTTGAATGTAGATGTATGAAAGCCAAGGTAGTGGTGGCGTATAAAAACAATATTTATTATACATATTATTATGTTGATTTTATTTTTGGCTGCGACTACAGTAAACAGTTTCAATGGCATCCCACCATCATATTCAGGGCTAAAAATTAGAATACAGAAAATGTACAATATTTCTCTCTAGGAACTATATAGTTATTTTAATATAATATATATGTAATCATTAGCGTAACTATAGGTGGGGGCGAAGGAGGGCGCTCCCCCTCTCCCCCGCCACGCCCCAGGCGCCCCACGATACCGACATAGGGGCCCTAGGGCATCTAAGATATAGCCCAGGGAAGGTGGATTTTATCATATTCTTTCCATAAATTGTCTAAAAAATTGATAGTTTTCTTTTAAAATTATATTACAACTTAATATGCGACGTCCAGTTGAGCTTCGCCCCCCCCTCCGGGCTCAAAGGCTAGTTACGCCGCTATATGTAAAATATATATATATATTATTAAGAGTATAAATATAAAAAGGAACACAGGATTCATTAAAAAATAAAAAATATTATTAGAAATGTAAGACTTGCTGGAGCTCTGTTTTTTTTTTTTTTCTTATTGAGAAAATTTGGAAAAACTAAAAAAGTACATCAGAAAAGTACTAGTACCCGAATTTTTCCCAAAGGGGGCGGCACTTTGTTTTCTTCGTACCGAAAATAGTATATATTCAAAATTTAAAATTAAAAAAAAATCATTAGAGCTGTTTTCGAGAACTGATGTGCTTACGAACAAACAAATAATTGTACATTGCTTGTTTAATAGTATAAGATAAGATAAATATATAGTGAGGGTCAATATTAAGTCCCACCCATGATTTTCTACATGTGATTATTTCATTGTTTTTATAAAAGAAAATGAAAATCTTTATTTTTTTTATATTTTCTTAAAAACAATGAAATTATCACATGTAGAAAAAGCCTGAGTGGGACTTAATATTGTCCCTCACTGTACACCCTATATTAAAATAACTAGTTCCTATTGAGAAATTTTGTACATTTTCTGTATTGTAATTTTTAGGCATGAAAATTATGGTGGGATGCCATTGAAACTGTTAGCTACAGTCGCAGCCAAAAATAAAATCTTTCTATTCTAATCAACATAATAATATAATAAATATTGTTCTTATACGCCACCACTTCATACAAATAAATCTTCCTACATTCAATAGAATTATCAAAATTTTTATTTGGAAAAGATATATATGAATATATCAAAATTAATTTAATTTATTTTAAATGAATTTTATATAGGTATATATATAAAAACAATACAAAAAGTAAAAATGTTCCTTCCCCCATTAATTCATAGCAAGATTTAACTAGAAGATGGGAATAAAATTTTATATCTAAAAATCAAAATGACAAATCACTTTATTAATTAGATTATTTTTATATTTCACTGCCTCTGCCTCTAAAAAAAAATCAAAAACTTTTTTAAATTAATAATATCGTAAAAAAAAAAAAATATTGTAAAATACCTCATATCTTTATCCCATTCTTAAAAAAAAAAAAAAACTTGCTAGGAAAATCTTGTGAATCAATAATTTAATTAATTTTTGACATTTTTACTTTTATTATTAATTTAATAATTGCTAATCAATAATTTGTTAAATTAAAACGATCTCTATGTGACTTAATTTTATCTTTTTTTTTTTTTATTTTTTAAGTTTTTGAAATAAAAATATTTTTTTTGTTGTTTAATATTTTAATGAATTAAGTACGGTATAAAATAAGTTCAATAATAATATTAATAATTTATTAATCGATGTAAAAATTTTGTTACGAAGAAAAAAATTAGAACAATAAATACCTACGTATAGGGTTCATAAAAAAAATTTTTACATCGATTAATAAATTATTAATATTATTATTGAGCTACCGTATTTGAATTCATTAAAAATGATATTTACTTAAAAATAAAAAAAAAAAAGATAAGAAATCACATAAATCGTTTTTAATTTAACAAATTAATTGATTAGCAATTATTAAATTAATAATAAAAGTAAAAATGGTAAATTATTGATTCTAAAATTTTCCTAACTATGGGATAAGGGCATTTTACAATTTTTTTTTACATTATTATAATCTTTTGTAATAATTGAGGCCTCCATAAATTTCTGAAACAAATCATAAAGAATTATAATCACATATACACATCAGAATCCGTCTAGAGAAATTATTAAAATATTTTAAATGCAAATTTTTGGTTAATTCCAAGATGGCGTTCACATTTGAAGATTAGAATGTTGTCTCTACATAATTTTTCTTTTTAATTTCACAGTTTGTAATATATTACACAAAATTCAAATGATATTTGATATCCTTTTATTTTTATTTTATTTTTTGAAATTTAAAGAAAAATATTTTTTTTTCTATTTAAATAAAATAACAACGTGGTAAATATTTAAATTTCAAAATAACTCAAACTCATTTATTTGTGTGAGGTTTGAGTTAAATGAAATAAATTTATACATCACAAGCACTTGTAGTGTGAGTACAAGAGGCGGGCCGGTTATTTTTTTTATTTTATTTATAACCAGAGAGGTGATAATAAATAAGTAAATATAAAAAAGTACTAGGCGGTGGTTTTTATTTTTAATTTATTTTTATCGTTTAATTTAATTATTACCTTCCAGTTTGTATTTCAATCAAATTAAATAACCTTTCCTAAAGACTCTTTAAGATTCAAATTGATAAAATTTTAATATAAATAAACTCAATTAAGCTTTAATAATTGAAAACATTACACAAAATGAAATATAGAAACAAATTTTGAATAATATAGGTTATATGTCATTTCATTCAATTGTGGCTAAGTTAACAATAGATATTAAATTGAGATGTTAAACTTGTATGCTTTTTTCATAATGTCTTGGATAACTGTGACGTTGAAGTCCTTTACAATAATTAAAAAAAAAAGAAATAAATTTTAACATAAAATATTTTGTTCCAATTCTAATGACATTAAAATTTATTTATTTATTTATTATCTCGCCAAGGCTTGAAAATTGGCCTAAAGGAACGAAATAATAATAATAACAATAATATTCAAATTAAATATAATTATTTTATTACATATTTACAAGGATTAAATTAGAGAGGCAATATATTATTCAATAATTTGAATAATTTGGAAAGTGATCATTAATAAATCAATGAGAGAGGAGCTCTAATGAAAAAAAGGGAGGTTAAGGTCGTTTGACCTCCAAGTTCAATTCCTGGATAATTTTGTATTTGTATTTGCTACTTTATTGCAAATTAAAAGAAAGAAAAAAAAGGAGACAACCTCTGGCAAATCAACTGGCAATAAAATAAACAAGAAGATTTTAATGTCTATGTTTAATTTTAATTCTATATTATATTTATAATCATAATTGTTATCTAAATGCGTGTCTGTGTGAATTTGTAAATTCAACGTGTTTTTTTAATAAGAAAGAGGTTATTATATATACATATAGATATATACATTCTACATCTCTTAGTTTCAAGTCCAATTAAAAATTAAATCTTGCAATTAAGGCTGGTCGTCCACTGGACGCGACAACGCGCTACCGCTACAAGCGCTACAACATGCTACAGATCCCAATGTGTGTGAATCAATTGAAGCTCGTCCACTAGAAGCGCGCGACATCACGCTACAACGCGCTTCGAGCGACAAGGCGCTACAGATCCCAAAAAAATGGGATCTGTAGCGCGTTGTAGCGTCTAACCCTTTGTTTTTCTAACCTAAAATACTCTCACCGGCAAAAAAAAACCGCAACACTTTGTTTTTTCTTAATAAAATTGATGGAATTGAATAAAACAAAGACCAAAATGTCGATATTTAATTTGTGGGACAAAATAAGATTAAATAGACATCAAAGAGCCGTAGTTACTTCATCAATCACTGTTTGTTCGGTGAGTGTGTGTTTAAATGAATTTTCATAAATTTTTTAAATTTTTTATTAACTGTTTCAAGAATCGACTGCTTTGCAAATATCAGTTTCGATTTTTCATCACCGTCAGGACCTTTAAAGATAAACATAGAGTATGTGTAATTTAATTCAACACTTACTTATTCTTTTATAGTCGACATTACAATTTTTTGTGATATACTGTATATATATATTAAATTGATAAAATTATACATTTTTGTTTTTTTCACATTGAGTGATTTGGTGAAGTAACTGCGGCTCTTCGAGGTCTATTTAAAATAACCTTCATCCCAGAATATAAAAGAATTTTAAAATAAGATTATTTGAAAATTTAGCGAAAATAAATATAAATTAGGACATTTTTATCTTGGTTTTATATTTCAATTTAATTATTTATTAAAATTATATGGATTTGTTTTATTTATTGGTTAGAAATTTATATGATATTTTATGTCAAATGTAGCGCGAAGTAGCGTGCAGTGGACGACCCTTGTCGCGTGTTGTCGCGTCTCTTGTTGTCGCCCTTGTAGCGGTAGCGTCCAGTGGACGACCAGGCTAATAATAAAACAATTGGAGGTTTTGTTTAATTTTTGGTGTTCTAGATGGTGATGCGGAATTAAACAATAAAAAAATAAATGCCAAAACTTTCATTTTTATTATCAGTATTTGATTATAAAGAAAAATTTTTGCATAAAAACAATAGAAAATTCAATACCGAAATTTGATACAATATATGACAGTTTTTGAGTTTCGGTCAATATATGATTCATTGTTTAAAATTGTATAGGCCATATATTTGTTGAATTCTCAAATCGATTCAAATTCATAAAAACATAATAAATAATCAAAAATAATAATAATATTAATTAAAAAAAAAACGTTTTCATTTGCAGAACATTGATAGAAAATTAGCGAAGAAATTTTAATTAAAGTGCAATGGAAACGAATAGAAAGGAATAAATGCGATTTCAATTGAATTCTATCTCTCTCTATAATAATAAGAGCTATTTTGCACTTGTATAGCAATTTATGCACAGACATGTCTCTATTTTTTTTTTTTTTTTATAATAAACGAGAGAAAAAGAGGAAATTGCAAACTTTATTGTCCGAGTTTATTTTTATTTTTTTATTTTTTTAATAACGACAACCAACATTTGAGAATTTATTATAACTCGTATTTAAAATAATAATCGCGTTATTTCTTACCTAGATATTTTTAGAGAAGAGAGCGTATTACATTCATGTTTAAAATACAATGTCGAGATTTTGATGGAAATACACTTTTTGAGATCCCCTTGTCTGTGAACAAAATGAGATTACGAGATTGAAATTTGATATATGAGTTAGGCACCCCTCTGGCACGTGACATGAAGCTTTTGAACAAAATCGACCAAAGGGTACTAGTACTTTATTGATGTAGTTTTTCAGTTTTTTTCGATTTCGCTCCAACGATTTTGTTTAAAATTCAAAAACCAATTACACTAGTCGACAAGGTTTTTTTCACAAGAAATCTGATTAGTGAACCTAGTACATTTTTTCACCCTGAATTCAGATATGTAGTTAGAATTTTTCCATCAGGCACAGTTTTAGAGATATAGAGCAAAATAGATTTTAGTCGAAAATGGGCTCTAAAACGGCTTTTATTTAGAATGTTCAAATTATTTTTAACGGGACACCCCGTCAAATTATGCAGATAGTTAGAATACATATAAATTTTAAGTTTCATCCCAATCGGAGGTCATTTAGACGTGCTGCAAACGGCTTAAAGTTTTAAAAATCGAAATTTTCAAGATTTTTTTGCTTTGGTCACCCCTAATACAATTTTAGATATCCCTGAATGAAAAAAACATATATGTACGATATTCTATAGTTCTTTGGCTTTCTAAAAATCATTCATTCTTAAAAATCTGTTAATTATTAACGAAATTATTAACAAAAACGTGAGCAAAGAAAAAACACAAGTACACTCACTGGACGAAAAAAATGGACTTCAATTGAATTAAAAAGCGAACCCTATCTACGAGAAGCTAATGTATCCTCTTGGAGCATAGGTTCACGGGCACTAACTTTATTATATATTATTAAAAAAAATATTTTTTTGAAACTGATTTCTTTATTTATACTTCTAAAAGAACAAGAGGTCCATTTTTTTCGTTCAGTGAGTATACTTGTGTTTTTTCTTTGCTCACGTTTTTGTTAATAATTTCGTTAATAATTAACAGATTTTTACGAATGAATGATTTTTATAAAGCCAAAGAACTATAGAATATCGTACATATATGTTTTTTTCATTCAGGGATCTCTAAAATTGTATTAGGGGTGACCAAAGCAAAAAAATCTTGAAAATTTCGATTTTTTAAAACTTTAAGCCGTTTGCGGCACGTCTAAATGACCTCCGATTGGGATGAAACTTAAAATTTATATGTATTCTAACTATCTGCATAATTTGACGGGGTGTCCCGTTAAAAATAATTTGAACATTCTAAATAAAAGCCGTTTTAGAGCCCATTTTCGACTAAAATCTATTTTGCTCTATATCTCTAAAACTGTGCCTGATGGAGAAAAACTGAAATGATATTTGAATTCAGCATGAAAAATACTTCTAGAATTTCATATCTTCATTCTTGTGAAAGAAAAAAAAGTTCATTTTTGTCGACTAGTGTTATTTTTTAGATGCTCTTTAAAATGTATATTCTCATTTTGCAATTGAAATCTTCTGAAGACTACTTTACTCTTGTACTTCATAGGATAAAATATAAATATTTTCCCATACTTCTAAATTTTACATCTGAATTCAAATGTTCCGTACTGTCGGGAACTAAATATACCGAAGGTAAGAGAAAGTTGTGTTCTGTGCTTGTCACACCAGATTTTTTTTGTTTTTTAAGTTTTTTTTTTAACCTTTAGCTTAAATACTATTTTAAGGGGGTTCAGGAGCGACGTTCAGACGTAGCCTACTTAAAAAAAAAAACTAGACTATTATAAGGAATTTTTTAATGAGGTTTTGTTTTAAATGAATTAAATTCATAAGAGATTATTGGGACATCGAGCTATAATTGTTTTAATGACTTATTAAAAAATTATCGTAATTAATTTTTTTGTTATCAAGCAAATACAAAAAAACAATCTGTCCCAATAATCTTTAATTTTTTTTAAATTTAAAAATGAATTTATTGTTATTATTAATCACATATTAATTAAGAAATTTTTAAAATAAGCTTAGATGATTTATTTAAAAATCAACTGTCAAATTAGTTCAGCATTCTTGCAATAGATGGCAGGCTAGTCTAACAGCCGATATCTGGCCTATATATAGCCTATATTTATATATTTTTATGCATTTATAAAAGATACATAATAACATTTATAAAGTATTTATTGTTAAAAGATCAATGAAAATCAACCAAATGCATTAAATATTATTAGCTACCATTCTGACATCTCTTGGCAAATTTTTGAATTACTTGATTTTTTGGGCATCCTTTTTATGACACACAACGCCATCTTATCGGGAAAAACATGCGTAACACCTTCGTTCTCGAGGCACCTTTAATTTATTTAAAGGATCTCTACGTAAATACGTTGACCAAGTGAATATTATTAATTTATTCAATCAAAAAGAAAACGTCTCTCTAATCCACAAATTGGCATTGGGGGGCTTGTAAACATGCCTGAATGTTATCGATGGCACGTTCATATCAATATCCCCCCCAGACAGGGAATAATCCCCTTGCCTATCAACTTTATAATATTTAGGATAGTAGTAGTAGCGATAGTTAATGGAATGAACCGGAATGTCGATCGCTTGTCGGTTTAACGTCTCCTCTCCTCTCCTCTCCTCTCTTTCTCTTTCATCCTGATGGATCACAGCGCATGCAATCAGATCACTCACTAGTCAGAGTAGTTGGCTTGTTTGCTTTTCTCACCTAATCAGAAGAATAAATAAATATGGGCAAAAATTCTCATTACTTTCAGGGCATAAAAAAACAACTTTCTCTTACCTATATAGAGAGATTTTTGATGGATATACACGTTTTGAATCCAAAACAAAATATCGCAAGAACGAAAAAAGCTATGAGGTTGAAATTTAATACTCAAATTAGGTACTATCCTGGGACGTGACACGAAGATTTTGAACAAAATCGGCCAAAGATCTCGAGTACTAATACTTTACTGATGTACTTTTTCTTTAATTTTCTCAAAATTTTCTCCAACGATTTTTTTTTTTGAAATTCAAAAATCAATTATTTTTTTAGTTGCTCTTTAAAATGTATATTCTCATTTTGGCATTGAGATATTCTGAAGACCACTTTACTCTTGTACTTCATAGAGAAGATAGGAGAAATGGTTGCCACTCTCTTAAAACGAATTAGTAGAATTTTTACTTATTCAAATAGTAGGTAAGAAAATTACATCAAATTTAGTCATTTTGAGTAGAATCCACTAATATATTTAGTAAGTTTATTGGTTACTTTTAGATTAGTTATTTTTTACTAATTCAAAAAGTAGTTCATTCAATTCCGGCTGTCTGAGAAGCCAACATGGCCGACCAGCTGTTTGATCGGTTCCTTAATAAAGACATTTTTGGCAATATAAGGCTTTATTTAAGTAATAATAATACAAATAAATAATAATATTGAGATAACTTGTATTTTTTGTTAAAAATTGCAGGAAATATATGTTAAGTCAAAACAAATAGATTCCAAATTTTTTTAAATTAATAAAATATTATTTTTTAAATAGTCAATTAAGAAATATTTTTACTTAAAATTTAGTAAATATATTTCTTGATATAACGATAATTAGTTTTATTAAGTTTATTTAGAAATAAATTGCTGGGAAGGAATATAGTAACATTCGAGTAAAAAACATTGTTAACACCAGCGACATATTTATATACCAAATAACAGAGAAGTAAGAGTAAGTCAAGTTTAAGTGGGTACTTCGGCTCAGCAACTCGAGTCACTAAACACAAGCTAGGTCCCGGTGTCATCGCACCTTATTTCATATATCTTAAACGATTCTTTTTTTTTTGATTTTTTTTGTCATTATTTTACTAATTGAAAAAGTGGATATCCACTATTTACGTGTGGTCTACTTTGTACATCTTAAAAAAGTGACTATTCACTATGAATTAGTAGTTTTTTACTAATTCGTTTTTAGAGAGTAGGGGTAGGGGACCATCCTTTTATTATCTGAAACGAATAATATGAAAAACTGAGGCGTTAAATTAAAGAAATTCGAGGGTCCGTTGAGGGCGGAACTAAGCAAGTTGGTGGGGGATGCGACTAATTTTAAATTAAAGTTCAGTAGAGCCTTGCTAATCCGGCTTAAACGAGACCGGGACCCTATGCCGGATTAATAGAATGCAAAATTTCGTCACTTTTTGTAAAATTTCTTCATTATACACTCGTCTTATTGTCTCTAACGTAGTTTTAATTGAAACAGTCACTTTATTTCGTTTTTTCCCTAGGCATCCTATTAATATTAAAAGGAGAGAAACGTTATATTATATCTAAACTTTGTTTTCTTGTAATAGAAGCGATCTCTCAAATACTTCATTTTATTTCCTACCGAATAAACCAGGGGCGGATTAAAGGGGGGGGGGGCGAGGGGGCGACCGCCCCCCGAGAAGAAATTCACAATGTTATAAAAACTAGTAATCTAAAGAAATTATGATTTCCGGGCTTTAATTTCAATTGAATTTGTTACCAATCAATTTAAATAAATAGGAAAGGGGTCTAAATGGCCATAGATGCCCACAAAGTCCTTAAATAAAAAAAAAAAAAAAAAAAAAACCGCCCCCCGATAAAATTGCATTAATCCGCCACTGGAATAAACTTTATCTCAAATTTATTAAATCAAGTGGAGCAAGAACCCCTTAAGGGGGCTCAGGAGCGACGTCTAAACGTACTTAAAAAAAAAACTAGACTATTATAAGGAATTTTTCAATGCGGTTTTTTTTAAATGAATTAAATTCATAAGAGATTATTGGGACATCGAGCTATAATTTGTTTAATGACTTATTAAAAAATTATCGTAATTAATGTTTTTGTTATCAAGCAAATACAAAAAAACAATTTGTCCCAATAATCTTTAATTTTTTTTTTAAATTTAAAAATGAATTTATTGTTATTATTAATCACATATTAATTAAGAAATTTTTAAAATAAGCTTAGATGATTTATTTAAAAATCAACTGTCAAATTAGTTCAGCATTCTTGCAATAGATGGCAGGCTAGTCTAACAGCCGATACTAGTATTAGCCTATATTTATATATTTTTATGCTTTTATAAAAGATACATAATATATAATAACATTTATTGTTAAAAGATCTATGAAAATCAACCAAATGCATTAAATATTATTAGCTACCATTCTGACATCTCTTGGCAAATTTTTGAATTACTTGATTTTTTGGGCATACTTTCTACGCCATCTTATCGGGAAAAACATGCGTAACACCTCGCTCTTATTCGGCCTTAAAAGTTCCAATTTTATTTTATATAATTTGTTTTCAGGAGCAAAAAACCAAAGATTTATGCTTGTAGTGTCCTTGGAGGTAGCCAGAGAGCAGTTAAAGACAATGCCCCAGCACCAGCACCCTGCTATTTTTGTTCTCTCTATAAGGAGTGGCGCCAACAACCTCCATATATGTGAATCCCATCTTAATTAAAAGAGAGGATCTTCTAAATAAAAATAATCGTCTTTTGCATTTAAAAAAATAAATAAGACTATTAAATTTTTTATTTATAAAAATCTGGTGAGACTGATCGCACAGCACACAACTTGTAATCGAAAGTGTACTGTGCTTATCACACCAGATTTTTTTTTTTTAGATATTTAGCACCTTAGTTAACTTGACCACAAAATTCCCATAAGCTCTGTGTATTTTAAATGTTGACTGCTTGAAATTAAACTCATATTCAGGTCTATTCCCTAAAAATAGGCGTTAAAATTTAAAATAAACAAATGAGTGTTAAAAAGCAATGTAAGAGTTAAAAAAATGCTATTCTCTAAACAAAGTTTTAACAACGACGTTAACATGTTGCTTTTATTTCAAAGCTATCAACATCATAACCTTACTTTTTTAGGTTAAGGACACTATTTTTATTTTAAACACGACGTTAAAATATTAAAGGCACCCCCTGGACATGGCATTAATTTTTAACACTATTTACTAAATGTTAACGCTTTGGCTTTAAAGTTTTGTTTACTGAGGCAGGGAATAGTATTGTTTAACGCTTACATTACTTTTTAACATCCATTTGTTTATTTTAAATTTTAACGCCTGTTTTTAGAGAATAGACCTGATTATATTTTATACTCAATAAAGAATCCTACATAAATACAAAATTTCATAAGAATTGGAAAGAATTTTTTAAACTGTGTGAAAAGTTAAGGGGGATCCCATTTTGAATCGAAATTAACATGCAAATCCCCATATGGGGATTTAACATTGGCTCGATGGAAGGAAGAGTCGGAAAATGAATTTGAAAAAAACTGAAATACATCATCAAAGTGCACTTTCAAGAAAGATTTTACTGATATACTTTTTAAAGGGTATTTTTAATCCTAAGTAGGCTCACTTACAAGTCTATTCTCTAAAAAGAGACGTTAAAATTTAATAAAAAAGTAAACTAATAACATCAGGGTTAAAAAATGCTATTCTCCAAACAAGATTTTAACATGTTGCTTTTATCTCAAAGCTATCAAAATCATAACCTTACTTTTTTAGGTGAAAGATGTCATTTTTATGCACTAAACACGGCGTTAAAATATTAAAGGCATTCTCTGGACATGACTCATTTTTAACACTATTGACCTAAGGTGTTAACGCTTTAGGGTTTTTGCTTACAGAATAGCAATTTTAGGCAAGGAGATGTTAAAATGAATTAACGCTGATTGCAATGTTAGATTAGATAATAGACCTATTAGGAAGGTATTAAAAAGTATTTTTGGAAAACTCATTTATGACTCAAAATAAAAGCGTGGGGCGTTTCGAAGTGATTCCGAGACATCTTAAAAATAATTGATTTATGAATAAATTTTAATCAAAATTGTTAGAGCCCTTTTTGAGAAAATCGAAAAACAAAATAACTGAAAAAGGACATCAGTAAACTAATAGTACTCTTTGGCCGATTTTGTTCAGTAGCTTTGGATATCGTGTCAAGGGGTTTCTAGACTTAAACATAAAACCTTTTCAGCCCTTTACATCGTTGAGTTTTAATATAACACACCAACAATATTTTAGAATGAATATTTCAATCAAAATCTCGACATTAAATTTTTTTACACTATCACAATACTGGACCCTGTTACGCATTAATGTGTCAAGCGCCAGGTACCGAGATTTGCGATAAATAACATTAAAGTTTTTTGTTTTGATTAGATTATATATTGATCTGATACAGACTTTTCCCTATTTAAAAAAATGATTTGAAGTTTATTTAAAAAATTAATTTTAGAGAAAAGTTATTCAGAGATCTTTTTCTCTGAATAGGATTAGGATAATATTGTTACGGCCTTCAGATCGTCCTAATCCCTGTTGCCTGTGTAATGGTACTAATTACTGATTATTATCTGAAATATAAATGTTGTTGCACTCTGGGTTTTGCTTACGTCAATAAAAGTATAAATTTTAATTATAATGATCAATTTATTTATGGAAAAAAAAATAATAACGATTCGAGATTAACTTTCAAATTGGTTTATAAAGATAATTAGTGTGTCTTTTTATTATTAATCTTATTATTTAAATTTCAATTATATTATTATAAATTGTTTCTCTTGTTTAGATAAAATAATCTCAATGACCTCGGCTTAAATTTTGAATATTTAAAAAATAAAAAAAAATGAAGTTAATCGAATTTATGGAATTCCTCAAACCGTGTATTATAATTTATTACTTATTGAACACTCGGCCTGAAGAATTTCCTTTTTCTGACCGAAATGTCTTTGAAATTATTTTTATTTAAATTATTAAATTATTATTGCTAGGTCCGTTTTAAATTATAGTTTTTATTATGTGATAAGTTAAATTTAATTATTATTTCTTTAAAAGTTTTTAGTTCATTTAAATTCTTTTTTAATAATTATCATTTGGCAAGAAAATTCTAGTGAGTTGAGCTTATCTGTATAGAGATGTATGATGATTTGGTTGAGCTCGGGATCGATGTTTTCGGCGGCTAGGTTGTAGTTTGGCTCGATGAAGGCAGCTTCCTGGTAGACCGAAATGTCGATCATCAGGATGTCAGAACTCGGTGTAGGACGTCAACTCGCAGATTCGATTGATTGTTGATTTTTGATTGTTGTTGTTTTTTAATTGTTTGGTTTTTTTTTTTTTTTTTTTTTTATTGTATTTTTCTTCTTTCTTCTTTTTCTTCGTTTCTTCTTTCTTCGTTTATTTTCAATATTATTTGTTTTGTTTTTGATGAATTTGATTATATTTAATAAATTTGTTTGTTTTAATTATTATTTTTTATTTATTTAATGTGTTAATTGTTGAGCGCTTGGTATAATGGAGCTCTCGGTATAAAAATGGGGCTTTTGTATGATTGGGGCTTTTGTATGATTGGGGCTTTGTAAAATTTGAGCTGTCGAGTCTCCCGTCCCTTGCATTTTATAGTAAATTTTCACACCGCCTGACGTCAGCCTCGTCATTTGTCCTTCTGCCCTGACTTCTAGCAGCAACCAATTTTTTAACATCTCTGCACTTTGACTTGTTAATTATTGATTTGCTCATATCACTCGAAAATTCATGCCAAATAACAAATTTTGAATTACTTAAATACTAACTCACTCTCACTTTTTTAGGAAATTAGTTTAGACTTTGATTTTCTTGCCAATTTGATTAAAAAATATCATTTTCTGATAATTAGTATATTCTTATCATTTTCTCTTTTAAATAAATTATTTTAAATACTTCCTAGAATTTTATATTTTAAGTGACCTTTTCTATGGACCATTTCTCTGTGTTGGTACAATATATATATATTTTTTTTTTTTTTTTTGTCTATTGTGCAAGTAATATTAAATATAAATTTTTTTTTAGGACATATTTCATAAAAAATCTGGTGTGACTGGCGCACAGCACACAACTTTCTCTTACCTTCGGTAATCGAAAGTTGTGTTCTGTGCTTGTCACACCAGATTTTTTGTGTCGACATGTATTTAGTTTCCGACAGTAGGGTACAATTGAATTCAAGATGTAAAATTTATAAGTATGGGAAAATATTTATATTTTGTTACCATGGCAACCATTTCCCCTATCTTTTCTATGGAGTACAAGAGTAAAGTGGTCTTCAGAAGATTTCAATCACAAAATGAGAATATACATTTTAAAGAGAATCTAAAAAATAATTGATTTTTGAATTTAAAAAAAAATCGTTGGAGCAAATTTTGAGAAAATCGAAAAAAACTGAAAAAGTGAATCAGTAAAGTACTAGTACTCTTTGGTCGATTTTGGTCAAAAGCTTCGTGTCACGTCCCATGGGGGTGCCTAACTTAAATATAAAATTTCAACTTCCTAGCTCTTTTCGTTCTTGAGATATTTTGTTCACAGACACACTCACACACACACACACACACACAGACAGACCATGTCGCGAAAACCACTTTTTTGGATTCAGGGGACCTCAAAACGTGAAGATCCATCAAAATCTCGACATCGAATTTTTGACATGAATCCAATACTTTCTCTCTCTATATATATATTACTTTCTCGTACCTCTATATATATGTTAATATATAGAGAGAGAAAGTATTGGTTTCATGTCAAAAATTCGATGTCGAGATTTTGATGGATCTTCACGTTTTGAGGTCCCCTGAATCCAAAAAAGTGATTTTCGCGACATGGTCTGTCTGTCTGTGTGTGTCTGTGTCTGTCTGTGTGTGTGTCTGTGTGTCTGTCAAAATATCTCAAGAACAAAAAGAGCTAGAAAGTTGAAATTTTATATTTAAGTTAGGCACCCCCATGGGACGTGACACGAAGCTTTTGAACAAAATCAGCCAAAGAGTACTAGTACTTTACTGATGCACTTTTTCAGTTTTTTTCGATTTTCTCAAAATTTGCTCCAACGATTTTTTTTAAAATTCAAAAATCAATTATTTTTTAGATTCTCTATAAAATGTATATTCTCATTTTGTGATTGAAATCTTCTGAAGACCACTTTACTCTTGTTCTTCATAGGAAAGATAGGAATTTCTCCTATAGTTGCTATGGTAACAAAATATAAATATTTTGCCATACTTATAAATTTTACATCTTGAAAATCGAATGTACCGTACTGTCGGAAACTAAATACATGTCGACACAAAAATCTGGTGAGACAAGCACAGTACACAACTTTCGATTACCGAAGGTAAGAGAAAGTTGTGTGCTGTGCGCCAGTCACACCAGATTTTTACATATATACATAGGTAAGAGAAAGTAAAAATATTATTAATTAGAGCATTTGAAACAATATTCCGTGCTTAACTCAATTTTGAATTTTTTTTGGCCTTTGACACACTAATGCATAACAGGGTCCAAATAAGCAAGAGAAAATAATAAAATGAATTTTGCCAATTCAGATCATATAATAAGATCAACAATTGCAACTTTTATGTCACGCTGTGGAAGGTTCATGTTTTTGTGTAGGCTATTTAGTTGAGCAAAGAGCCGTCATGTGGCAGCACCGTCCAACTCTTATTAACATTATTATTTATCGCTGACAGCGGCAAATCAATTGTCTTAAAATTTCTTTGTTTCATTTTTTTGGCATCTCAAAAAAAAAGGACAAGGAGTTGGATATATTTTGACGTTAAACACTCCTTTAGATATGAATGTGTATCGATTCGTTTAAAGAGTGCAGCGCGCCTGCAGGTTAGATAACCAAGCATACAGATTTGAAGAGAGTGATGCAAACCTATAATTCCATCATTCGTTTGTAATTTCTAAATGAGCTATGTCCCCCTTATTGAAGACACGATTAAGGGACCGAAATTCTTAAAATAAAATTCATGACAATCCAGAATTTAGCAGTGGGTTCAATCACACCAAATTTTTTGTGTATATACGTAGGGATGAAACTATAGCAGCAAGTACTGATATTATCAAGATTCGCAGGAACTTTGCAGCCAGGAGATTAAATAACTATTTGCTGACGTTTCGGTCGCCAATCACGACCTTCATCATCGGAGACCACCGAGTAGCAAATATATGATAATATTTTTGTACATATCAAAGTCAAATTGTATATTTTTAATTGCAATGAATATTAAAATATCTAAAATCGTGTATAATTGACAAAATTTGTCCTGATGAAGGTCCTGATTGGAGTCCGAAACGTCGACAAATAGAAATTATAATAAATAAAAAAATTTTAATTTAATCTCCAGACTGCAAAGTCCCTGCGAATCTTGATTAAATCTCCACAGGCATAAAACATTAAATTCTTGAGAAAAAAAAACAACGACGACTAAGAAAAAAATTCAGTTTTAGCGGTACTATCCAAAAATAATAATTTTTCAATGTGTTTCCCTGTTAAACACTCCTATAATAAAAATTAAAATACAGTGGTAGAAACCATTCGATTGTAAACAAGAACAAATGAACGTAAATGTTCTTCCAGGCTAACAAATCATCGCGTACATGGACCGAGTATCGATACGAGTATTTTTGACCGATACCTACTTGGTACTCGATTTCTAAAAGTTCTTAGTATCGAAAGAAAAGTATCGAGTAAGTACTTGTTATTTACTCGTATCGTTTCATCCCTACATATACGTATTAAGTTTTCGCCCATATATTAAGGCGGAAAAGGTGTTACGCATGTTTTTCCCGATAAGAAGGCGTAGTGTATGCCCAAAAATCAAGTAATTCAAAAATTTGCCAAGAGATGTCAGAATGGCAGCTAATAATATTTAATGCATTTTCATTGATCTTTTAACAATATATACTTTATAAATGTTATTATATCTTTTATAAAAGCATAAAAATATATAAATATAGGTTAATAGGAGATCGTCTGTTAGACTAGCCTGCCATCTATTGCAAGAATGCTGAACTAATTTGACAGTAGATTTTTAAATAAATCATCTAAGCTTATTTTAAAAATTTCTTAATCAATATGTGATTAATAATAACAATAAATTCATTTTTAAATTTAAAAAAAAAATCTGGTGTGACTGGCGCACAGCACACAACTTTCTCTTACCCTTCGGTAAGAGAAAGTTGGGCACTGTGCTGGTCACACCAGATTTTTTGTGTCGAGATATATTTAGTTTCCGATAGCACCTTAGTTTCAAACTTGCATTTTAAATGTTGACTGCTTCAAATAAATTATGGTTATTTTTCAAAATTTTAATCTCATATTTGGACATTTTATACACAATATAGAATCGTAAATAAATACAAAATTTCATAAGAATTGGAAAAAAAAATTTTAAATGCCTAAAAAGTTCCAAAGGGGACCCCCTTTTGAATCGAAATTAACATACAAATCCCTATAGGAAATTAACATTGTTTCTATGCGAAGATAAGGTGGAAAGGGAATTTAAAAAGAGTAGAGAGAGACGATAATGTTTGCAAGTGGGAGAGATATATATATATGTTTTCTTTGAAACAATTAAAACAGAAATAAAAAAAAATAAATGGGAATTTAAATAATAATTGATTTTTAATCTAATAAAAAGAAAAAGATTTAAATTCCGTTACCATGGCAACCATTTCTATCTTTCCTATGAAGAACAAGAGTAAAGTGGTCTTCAGAAGATTTCAACGGCAAAATGAGAATATACATTTTAAAGAGCATCTAAAAAATAATTGATTTTTGAATTTTAAAAAAATCCTTGGAGGGAATTTTGAGAAAATCGAAAAAAACTGAAAAAGTACATCAGTAAAGTACTAGTACTTTTTGGCCGATTTTGTTCAAAAGCTTATTTTGAGCGTGTGGGAAGGTACCTAAGTTAAATATAAAATTTCAATCCGGTAGCTCAATTCCTTCATGCTAAAAATCTGTCCACACATACAGACACACACACACACATACATACATACATACATACATACACACACACAGACCAATTTGCGGGACCCACTTTTTTGGACTCAGGGGACCTCAAAACATGTATATCCATCAAAATCTCGACATCGAATTTTTGACATGATCGCAATACTTTCTCTCCTATATATTTCATATATAGGCTAAGAGAAAGTAAAAAATTAAAGATTATTGGGACAGATTGTTTTTTTTGTATTTGCTTGATAACAAAAAAATTAATTACGATAATTTTTAAATAAGTCATTAAACAAATTATAGCTCCATGTCCCAATAATCTCTTATGAATTTAATTCATTTAAAAAAAACAGCATTCCTTATTATA
>JAKCPI010016293.1:0-36051 GCA_023213315.1 Euborellia annulipes | reverse complement strand
CTAAAGTATTCTAAATTTTACCACATTATATTACATATAGTAGGTCCATTTCAGGACCGGTCTTACTCAAAAATGCGATTTTGAGTCTTTTGCACAAATTATTTTCAAATTGCCTCTACTATCTTTGTGCAAGTCCGTTTCTTAAACAACTTAGTGGATCACCCCTAGATTGAGCAGGGTAAGTGAGCCATTTTGTATCTGTAGAGCTGTGCAAGAGTAAATCAACTTTTTAAAAAGCCTGCAATATTTCGGTGCAAGAAAGGATCATTTTGGAGTTTTTACCATAAATTACTAGAGTGGGAAAAAACCTTACATTTATAAGAGGTTCTATGATTGTGATTCGTGCAGAATTTCAGCAATCCGGATAACGCGGGCAATAATTATGACCGGAAAGGAAAAGAAGAAACTTTAATCGGCTCTCCTGGTGCTTTTCTTTTTTTTTTGAGTTAGACCGGTCTTGTACTGGACCGACGATATTGAAAGAGGAAAAACTTTTACAATTCTCTCATTTTTATGATGAAATTGATTCCAAGAGGTTAGAAAATCCCTAAGAATAAGTCTAAAAAATTGAATTGGCTTACCACTGGTATAAATATCCACAGATGTCGAAAAGACCTTGAATAAATAAATGAAAAATTTGCAACTCTTGATTTAAATAATTTTCTCAAACAAATTTTTAAGAAATAAGTACCCATTTGGTACAGATCTCTTTAGTTTATCTAATAAAGAATATTTTGATAGCAGGTATAGCTTTTGAGTTATTTATGAAAAACAAAAAAAAAATTTCGAAAATTTTTGTTTTGAAATTCACCTCGGTGGTAGGAATAAATTTCATGTTCAGATTGCAACCCCGGCAACTAAAGGATTATTTAGCATTCCTCCAATTATATTCAAATAAAAAATTTACTAGGGGTGAGATTGGGGGACATCTCTGTTCGAGTGTAGCATCTGGGGTCTGCAAATTATTATATTAGGCTACATAATTAAGTTATTTTTATGATTTTGTATTTTAATTCCTCTCTTTATTTTATTCAATTATATCTTCTAAGTACAATGGTTGACAAGGTTAAAGCTTACCGATTACACGCGATTATTTCACTCTTTCTAAAAGAGGATGGGCATTTTGTAACGTGTTTGTTTTGAACTACGAAAATTTCTCATTTTACTACACAATAATCACATTTCAGTTTTAATTTGGTCAATGTCAACAACGTTGTTGTTTTAATTATATTACCATTTTTCACACCCACAAAATCATGTTTTTGTCTGGAGGAGATGTGACTTTGTCCCCGGCCATTGTAAACTATCTACTCAAAAAGAGAAAATAAAATAAAAAAATAAAAATGTCTACCAATATGAATGGGATGTTTGCCAGTCATAAGAGCACTCCTTGAAGGGGTACAGAGAGGAGTAACATAATAACGATTGAGAATTACTCCACTGTAGGCTAGAGCGTCTAAATTTGGTGTTGGGAATTGATTAGATCCATGGAATCCGACATCGTTCCATCCCTGAAAAGGAAAAAAATAAAATTATTTCTTAATGATTCGAAATCAAACTTTATCTTCATAGAGATAAGTTAAATTTTCTTCATAGAAATCAACA
The DNA here is from genome assembly GCA_023213315.1 of Euborellia annulipes. Classification (NCBI taxonomy): domain Eukaryota; kingdom Metazoa; phylum Arthropoda; class Insecta; order Dermaptera; family Anisolabididae; genus Euborellia; species Euborellia annulipes. The sequence continues at coordinate 34,446 of JAKCPI010016293.1, read as the reverse complement.
TGCGTTATTATTATCTTTTGTTTAAGTTTAAAAAGTTCAATATTTATGACTTATTTGTTTAACTATCAATTACCTGTTTATCTTTTATCATAGTTCATCTTCATATCTTCTGTATATATAATATAAAAATTCATTTTTCAATCAATATATTTTGAAGGAGAGGATAATTAAAGATCCTCCAGTCTCGTAAAATATTAAATTAAAAACACTTTCACAATGAAGAGAAAAATGGAATAAGATTTTATGAGAAAATAATGAAAAATAATTAACAAAACGAAGAAGAGCAGAGAAGCAGCAGCGTTGGAGGCTTTGTATTTATTTGGATGATTCTACTCCTGTTCCTTTTGAAAATATAAACAGCTACTGAGTTCATTGGATTGTGAAAGATAATTAACCTTATGATGGAAGAAAAAATCTGGTGGCGCTGGTCGCTCACTACACAACTTCGGCAATTAAAAGTCGTGTTCTGTGCTTGTCACACCTTTTTATGTCGACACTATTTCCCTACATTAAATAGAATTCAACATATGTACGATGCAACATATGTATGGAACACAAGGGAGGCATTGTCCAGCATCCCTATACTGTTCAGCTGACGACTAACAGAACTTGTCAATTCCAATCTTCCTTTGTCCCCATGACCTCCCATGATTAGAACAAGCTCTCTGCGTCTATCTCAGCCTTTCAAGTTTAGGCTAATCTCAACAGGCATCGTCTCAGTTCCGGCAGTTGAGTTCCCCTTTTATGCTTCTCCTTTTTTTTCCTGACTACCAATGGTAAACTGGGCATTATAGGTAAAAAAAAAAACAAGCTTATATATAGGCCTATATAAAATTTATAAACATATTTTGTTACCAGGGCCTCTTATCTTTCCTATCAAGTACAAGAGTAAAGTGATCATCAAACAATTTTGATAGCAAAATGAAAATATACATTTTAAAGAGCATCTAAAAAATAATTGAATTTTAAACAAATCTTTTGAGAAAATCGAAAGAAAAAAACTGAAAAATTACATCAGTAAAAGAAGAGCTCTAGAATTCTTTGTCAGATTTTGTTCAAAAGCTTTGAGTTACGCGCTAAGAAAATAAAATGTAATAAAAAAGTACAGAGAGAGGGGAGGTAACACACTTATTACGCACACCCTTGAATCAGTCTTGAAGATCGTTGTAATTTAGCTCTGCTGAACCTCGGGGCTGTAAGAATGCAACCAAAGGAAAGGTTCTAACCAATTATTATATTGACAAATATATACCCCGTAAATAAATTCCCAATTATGATTCGACTCTTTCAAAACCTCTTAGTCTTCTTCAATTCTTTGGGGAATTAATAAAATTTTGGCAGAAACGTTTCATTTATGAATAATTATAATAATTGGTGAGAAACCTTCCTTTGGTTACATCCTTACACGTGCAACAATAACCCTTTTTTCAATTTCAAAAATTTCACTTGTTAAGCATAGACTTTCACGATCATCAAGTGAAAACATTTTTATTCTTATTTCTATTCGCACTGTTGTTTTTATTTATTTTGTGTGAATAGAAATAAGAATAAAAATAAGAATAAGAAATAAGAATAAAAATGTCTTCAAAAATTTCTCTTAAAACATTATTTTATTAAAAATAAAACTTAAATTCAATGTCAACGGAAGCAACCGTCCTTAAGAGGATACACAATCAGAGGAGTACCAAGACGGAGGCCTGCGGCATTACTAGAAGAGGGGCATATATACATTTTGTACCAGAGGTGTATATTGAATTTTTTCGGAGGGGGGGGGTGAACTCATTTTTAAATATCTCCGTCCTCGATACCCAAAAATATTTTTAATATACCGTATACCCCTGAACCCCTAGGGCCACGGGCCCTTTCAAAGACAAATATTTGGGGGCCTATGCCGGCTCGGGGCCTGGGGCAGACCGCCCCCCCACCCCTCGGTAGGCCTCTGTACTCAATTTAAGATTTTTTTTAAACTTTTTGTTTTATATTATTTAACCTATTAGTTTTTTTTAATATTACTTTTTTATAAACACCTATTATTATTAGAAAGGCCCCGCCCCGCAATTTCAGATTTGCAAAAAATAGCTAGAGGAAGTTCTGGTCTCAGGATCCCAACTGGAAAGTCACTTTTTTTATTATAAAATTTAGATACGTAGGGCTTATAGCTGGTAGTTCAATCAGGATAGGTGAGAAGAAGAAGAAAATTCTCAGCTAAGTAAAATAATGAAATATATATAACTAGCCACGAATTTTCTTCTTCTTTTCACCTATACCGATTATAAAATTTATATGTTTATAAATAAAACATTTCATCACTTTGTCATTGAAAAAGCCAAAAGGGGGAGGAATATATAAGGATAGCCGTCAGAAAATTTATTTTTAAGCATGACAACGAATGATTGAATATGATTATAAGAAAAATTGTTTGAATATAAATCTTGCCAAAAATTGAATATTAACTTTACTCGATTGACAATCATTCAAATGATTTTTAGGGAATATATGAACACAGTGGCGTAGAGAGCTTAACTTGCGCCCGGGGGCACAATACCTTTTTAGCGCCCCCCCATTCGAAAACCATATAATATTATATGTAAAATATACTCACAAATTAATAAATAAATAAAGTCATAGGCTCAAGCTAGGCTTTAAATTTGAGACAAAATTATCCAGAAATTTTTTGTTTTGCGGACCATTTGGCGCCCCTTTGTGAGTAGCGCCCGGGGCATGATGACCCTCTTGCCCCCCCCTTCGCTACGCCACTGTATGAACACAAATTTATTTTCAGAGGTGTTCCCGAGTCGAAATCGAACGCCTGGTTTGAACCTTTTAGTCCTGAATTCCCTTGTTATTTGATGGGATGTTATTTATTTACAATTTTGTGAAAGCCTACTGATTCTACCAGGAGAATTAGAAGATTCAAACCAGTACTTGAACGCCTGGTTTGAACCTTTTAGTCCTCAATTCCTTTGTTATTTGATAGGATTAAAATTTGGTTAAAGCCTACTAAACCTACCAGGAGAATTAAGGGTTTTACCCCCATTTTTGGGAGAAAATTGAAAGCCTGGGTGGAGCCTACTAAACCTGCCAGGAGAATTGAAGGTTCAAACCAGTACTTGAACGCCTGGCTTGAACCTTGCAGTCTTCAATTGAGGACTAAAAGGTTCAAGCCAGGCGTTCGATTTTGACTCTGGAAGTACTGGTTTGAATCTTCTAATCCTCTCGGGTAAAAATTAAAAACAGTGCGATCTCAGCGCCAAAGCTTTAATAGATGACCACCTTTCATTTTCTTTCATTCCTTGGATATTTGGATTTATTATCGATAAAAAAGAAGTAAGTTTTAAGTTTTATTTTCATTTTTTTCATTAATTTTCTTTATTATTATTAATTATTTTTATTTATTTAAGGGTCAACGTTATAAAAACAAGCCAAAACAAAATGATAAGGTTAGCTGTTATTTTTATTTTTATTTTTTTTTATATAGATGTAATCTTATATTCTATTTAATTTTTTCAATTATATTCATTATAAATTTTAGTTGTAAAAACACATTGGCCTGAAGAAGCCACTTTAATTTTAATAAATGAATACAAGGAACATTGGCCATTCATGTCATTTTGAAAGGTAAGAAGACAAATTAAAAAAGATTATAAATTTATAAAATTAATTTATATATTTTTCACATTTCCAGAGAACTAAATGAAGTTCTTACTGAAAAGAAAAATATTTTTCCACATGTGATAGCTGACGTGGCGCACCAGGATTTGCTCCTGGGGGGGGGCCGGGGGGCTGATCTCAAATATTTTTCTGTGAAAAATTTTTTTTCGCAGAACCGAAGTTTTTTCCTTGCGGGAAAATTTTTTCCAGCCCGTAAAAATATTTTACCCTTTTTTTTTTTTAGAGACGCTAAATTTTTGCCGTCCCGTGGAACCAAATTTTTCCATGCGCCGCCCGCGGAATATTTCCTCTTTGCGGAACCGAAATGATTATACTTTTTCTTTTCCATTTGTAATAATATATAGTTTGAATTTTTTTCTCTCCTGGGGGGAAAACCCTAAAAACCCCCCTGGTTCCGCCCTGGCTGATGGTATAGGCCTACATATACAGTCAAGATAAAAATTAATGTGATTTATTTTAGAGATGGAAACTTATTTTTACATCCATATTTTCTTTAAAACAATTTCAGTAATGAATCTCCAGAAATATTGAAATCGACACGAAGAGCAATTGGAATTTTTAAAATTTTTTAAATATATGTTAGTTACTTATTCTCAAATTAAAGAAAATTGATATTTAAACAAAAAATATTATTTTATTTAAAGATTAGGCCCCACTTGGCCCGCCTGGTGATTTGTCCCCTCGACGTCGATGGGATTCGACAGATTAATTTGATTTTCCTTTTATTTAAGAATTTAATTGTAGCGAAATGAAGAGCAAAACGTGAAGATCCATCAAAATCTCGACATCGAATTTTTGACATGAATCCAATACTTTCTCTCTATATATATTAACATATATAGATGTAAGAGAAAGTAAAAAATTTCGAATGTGGAGTGCCAAGTTGTATAAATTAGCAAAGAGGTATGCTTGTTTTTTGGCAATGAGAAAAATAACTTTTAGAGTGTTTTCTTCAAATATTTCGATGGCATTTAATAGGACTTCTTCATCAGCGGTGAAGGAAGTGCTATTAAATGTCTTCGAAATATTTGAAGAAAACACTCTAAAAGTTATTTTTCTCATTGCCAAAAAACAAGCATACCTCTTTGCTAATCTAACAAAATTATCAGAACTTTTTTGTCACTCTGTATATATGTATATAAACAAATTTTAAATGAGAATTTATAGGCCTAAACTAGGATTCCAGCATTCAGTACTGCTGGTCGTAATAGTAGATCTGGTAGACTTAAACTAGTATTTCGAATGCCTGGTCTGAGTCTAAACATGTCAAAAAGGGACATAAGTAGACTTGTTAGAACCAAACCAGACTATCAAATTCCCATAGAAACCAGTTTTTTTTTTTTTGTTTTTTTTTAAATCCTGGAAAATTTTTTATTATTTGTTTGGGAGTGGGGGGGGGGGGGCCCCCCCGGCCCCCCCTAAAACGCCCCTGAAGAAACCATGCTTTCAAATCCTAGTTTGATTCTGTTAAGTCTACTTAGACAACAATTAGATTCTGAGGTTTTGTAGACTCAAACCAGGCGTTCGATTTCGACTCGGGTTTTTTCAGTTTCTTTTCCTATTTTCTTAAAATTCGCTTCAACGATTTTGATGAAAATTCAATTATTTTTGGATGCTCTTTAAAATGTATATTCTCATTTTGCCATTGAAATTTTTTAAAGACCACTTTACTCTTGTAGAGTACTTCATAGGAAAGTGAGGTATATAGAGATAGTATTTGATTCAAGACAAAAATTCGATGTCGAGATTTTGATGGATTTACACGATTTGAGGTTGCTTGAATAGGGTGGGACTAAGCAAAGTGCACAACTTTGCCCACCTAATGGTCCGATGTTTTACAAATTATATATCATTTTACTCGGCTAAATTGGCTTTAACAATTTTGATTGAAATTCAAAAGTCAATTGTTTTTTAGATTCTCTTAAAAAGGTATTAAATATTCTCATTTTGCTCTCAAAATTGTTAGAAGGACACTTTACTCTTGTGCTTCATAGGAAAGTTAGGAGAAATGGTGTGCAACAAGCCACACCAGATCTTTAACTCTTGATTTTACAAATATCAATGAATGTAGAAAAGGCTTTAACTTTGGCACTCATTGTAAAATAAATTGTTTGAGTAAAAAGGAATAATTTTTCATGGGAGATTCAAAGAGAATAAATAAATTTATTCATTAAATTTTAAAGAAGGAAAAAAATGCCGCCAATCTAGGAGGATAAAAAAGAAGAAGAAAGAAAAGGCTTAGATTTCTATAATTCAATTAGTATTCTCTCCTTCAGACGAATCGAGTTCTTTTAGCAAATTATGTCTATTATTCGGATAATTAGTGAACACACGTAAGAAGAAAAAAAAAAAAATCGGTCATTTGAAAGGAAAAGTACAATGGAAAACTTTTTCATTTTAAAAAGAAACCCAATGAGTTCTAATTACCAACAAGTTTGCTCAAAGGGGGAACAAACAAAAAAAATAAATAAATAAATACGGACAGAAGAGTCATTCCAGGGTCGTTTTATTTTATTTTTTACTTTTTTATTATTTTTCGATTCAAATATTTTTCCTACCATTTGATCTTGAGTTAGACGTTAGAGATGTTTAGAAAGGAAAAAATCTAGGTGTGACTGCTCGCACAGCACAAAACTTTCTCTTACCTTCGGTAAACGAAAGTTGTGTTCTGTGCTTGTCACGCCAGATTTGTTGTGTCGGCATATATTTAGTTTCCACCGAGATATTTAAATTCAAGATGTAAAATTTATAAATATGAGAAAATATTTATATTTTGTTACCATGGCAACCTTTCCTTTCATCTTTTCTATGAAGTACAAAAGTAAAGTGTGCTTCAAACAAATTTGAGGGCAAAACAAGAATATACATTTTAAAGAGCATCTAAAAAATAATTGATTTTTGAATTTTAATCAAAATCATTGGAGCGAATTTTGAGAAAATCGAAAAAAAAACTCTAAAAGTGCATCAGTAAAGTATTAGTACTCTTTGGCCGATTTTGATGAGCTTATTTTTACGCCCTAGGGGGGGTGCTTAACTTAAATATAAAATTTCAACCTCCTAGCTCAACTACTTCATGCTTAAAATTGAACACAGACAGACCATGTCGCGAAAACCACTTTTTATGGATTCCAAAACGTGTATATCCATCGAAATCTCGACATCGAATTTTTGACATGAATACAATACTTTTTCTCTCTATACAGTATATTAGCATATATATGAGATAAGAGAAAGCAAAATATGTAAATACTATATATATTTAGCTCTGATGATAGTCCAAACCTAGGATCGAAACGTTGGCCTGGCTTTCAAAAACAATTTACTATTCTGTACAGGGGCGGATTAAAGGGGGGGGGCGGTGGGGGCGATCGCCCCTCCCCCGAGAAGAAATTCATAAAGTTATAAAAACTAGTAATCTAAAGAAATTATGATTTCCGCTCTTTAATTTCAATTGAATTTGTTACCAATCAATTTAAATAAATAGGAAAGGGGTCTAAATGGCCATAGATGCCGACAGAGTCCTTAAATAAAAAAATAAAAAAAAATAAAAAATTCGATTTCCCCCGACATACTTGCATTAATCCGCCCCTGATTCTGTAGAGAGCTCGCATATTAAGGTGGCTTTACACGTAACTGCAAACTTGACAAGCATGCATGTGCAATCTTGTTGTACAAGCAAACTGTAGCGTCTGCAGGAGAATTTTGCGCAATCATTATTGTTGTTTGCTAGTACAAAAAGATTGCAAGTTTGCAATTTAAGAAGATTTTTTGTTATTATGGAACTCCTGAGGATCTTATCTTTTACAATTGTTAGACAGGCAGCCGTTGGCTCTAGTTAAAACATTTTAGTTTAATGAGGTACCAGTTAAATTAAGTTAAAACAAAATGAAACAACCGGCCCTAAGTAGACTATAAAAAAAGTAATACTATATTAAGAATTGAATCGAAATAAGAAGATTAGCTGCACTTCCTCCTATCCCACGATATTAAAGGTAAGAGAAAGTTGTGTGCTGCACGACCAGTCACACCATATTTTTTTAAATCTTAATTCTTGAATGAATTTTTTTTCTCAATTTCCTAACGTGAAATGAACTTGGATTTTTCTTTCGTTCAAGATCTCCACTATAATAATAAAAAGGAGGTCCTATTTCATCTCCGGAGGCTGAGCAATGAATGAATGAATGGCCCTAGCATACAAAGAGGAAAATGAACAAACCAGGAGGAAAATTTTATGATCAATAGCGAGAAAGAAGACGGGGGCCGTAATTTTATAACTTTATATACACATACGTACGTATATGAAATAAATGAAGAGACAAAAATATTTAAAAAATTTTTTTTTTCTATTATTGTTATTAATAGCTATAACAATAAAAAATATTTAATATTAAATTATGAAGTCTTATTTATCATTCTCAGTGGTGTTCGAAGAATGATCTTTCTCTTAATCCAAAAAAATGTAAATCTATCTGTTTTAAAAGATCTAGATCTGCCACTGATAACAATTATCATTTAAATGGGGTAGCCCTTGAGAGTGTTACATCCGTTAGGGACCTTGGAGTGATCTTTGACAGTAAGATGAGTTTTAATAATCATGTTGAAGCCACAGTCAATAGATCGCTTCAACAACTGGGATTTATCAAGAGGACGTGTCGTGAGTTTACATCTGTTGCGGCTTTAAAGGCGTTGTATTCCCTCTTGGTTAGGCCCATTCTCATGTATGCATCAAGTGTGTGGTCACCGATTTTTCAAATTCACATCGGGAGGCTGGAAACTGTGCAACATAAGTTTTTTCGAACAGTTGCGTCGCGTTTGGGGCTCCCTGACCCTTTTATTGACCATAATTATAGGACTATATCATTGGCACTCAGTCTTCCCTCTCTTGGATCATTGCGTGTTATTAACGACATTAAATTCCTTCAAAAATTGATTGAAGGATTAGTTGACTGCCCATTGCTCTTGGCCCAATTAAAATTTAGGGCTCCCACTGTGCAAACAAGGATCAATTCCACATTTGTTCTGGGAAACTTTACTCATTCTTATACAGCCAACAATCCATTGGAGAGAATGTGTAGATTTGTTAATGATAATGCGGTTGATCTGACAGACGTAGGATTCAAATTGGATGTACTTAAGTTTGAATGAGAGGCAGCTGTGAAGAATGTTAAAATTATTCATTGTCAAAGATCTAAACATATTATTGTAGTCAATATTGTAAAATGGACAAATTTGTCTGTATATTTTGAATAAATAAATAAATAAATAAATAAATATCGCCTTCTTCTTTGCTAGAAGGATTTTATTGTTGGAATAAAAAAAAGTAAAAATCGGCTCTAACGATTTTGATTAAAATTCATAAATCAGCTATTTTTTAGAAGCTCTTTAAAAAGTATATCAGTAAAATTTTCGTGAAAATTGTTTGAAGTACACTCAAGGGCGGATCCAAGGGTGTTTCTCGGGGGGGGGGGGGGGTAATCTGGTGTGACTCGTCGCACAGTCCACAATTTTTTCTTAATTTCGGTAATTTAAAGGCGCATTCTGTACTTGTTTGCCAGAATATAAATACAAATCAAATTTTTAAGTATTATTTTTAAAATTTTACATTAAAAATAAATTTTTTTTTTTTTTTAAGTATTTTTTTTCAAATTTCGGGGGGGGGGGTAATTACCCCCTTTACCCCCCTTGTATCCGCCCTTGAGTACACTTTACAGATGTAGTATTTCAGATTTTTTCAATTTTCTCAAAATTCGTTCCACCAAAATTTTTTAAAATTCAAAAATCGATTAAGATTTCAGATTCATCTTCCTTCCATAGAGCCGATGTGAAATCCCTATATGGGAATTTGCATGTTAATTTCGATTCAAAAGGAGGTCCCCTTAACTTTTTATACATTTTCAGAAATTTTTTCCAATTCTTATGAAATTTTGTATTTATTTAGGATTCTCTATTGTGTATAAAATATAATATGCCCTCGGGGCTGGCGTAGTTGGTAGCGCCCTGCCTTGTATAAACAGGGGTCGAGGGTTAAATCCGATGATTCTTATTTAAGCCATTTGGTATTCAAATGTCTTAAATAAGAATGCCTGGACTCCCAATAGATATATTTACAAATAACGAGTATCTGCTTTTTGAGGGTGTGACTGTGAAGTGATTATAATGGAGAATTGGAGATATCAGCCTTTTCGTTCTTGAGATATTTTGTTCACAGACAGACCATGTTGCGAAAGCCATTTTTTTGATTCAGGGAACCTCAAAACGTGTATATCCATCAAAATCTCGACATCGAATTTTTGACATGAATCCAATACTTTCTCTCTATATATATTAACATATATAGAGGTTAGAGAAAGTACAAATGCCTGCCACATATGGAGATTAAAGCCAAAACAGAAGAAGCTGGAACTGCTCTTGTTAATATCGCTCGCATTTAATTTTTTATCCCTGTTTTCTAAAGAAATCTTGAGGTTGAACCTCTCCAAATATTGATGGATAGATTGCCAATATTGATAGCCCTGTCAGAATGGGTAACTGAAGATTAATGAATGGGAGTTAATTAATTTTGTAATACAGGTTGTCAAGTTGTGAAGGAGTTTAGAGTTGCATTATTTTAACTTAATAAAGAAGACAGACCAGGCCAGGCAGGCCTCTTGAATGCGCCTAATAGAATAGAAGCTTTCAACGCCCACAACATCTTCAAGTTTAGTGCCGTTTAAGATTGAAAAAACAAAAGGAAAAAAAGTACATTAGCCTCTTATCTTTTGAAAAATTAAAAAAAAAAAATCTGAAATAGCAAATTCTATGGCAAAAAGAGAATGGGAGGGGGGAACTTTGAACTTAGTGTACTTCTTTCTACTAACCCTCCCCCCATCCCCTCCCTATCCTCCTCCATTGCTTATTAGTAGAGCCCGTATGTTCATGCACAATCAAACCTTAAAATATGCATGAATTAATGCACTATAAAATGACCAAATATGCTCAATGAAGGGACGCCCAGGGCCAAAATTATAATTTTAAGCACCCCTTACAAAAAAAAAATATATTTTATTAAATATTTATTCACCATTAAATCTGCTTACAGCCAAAATGCCGCCCCTAAATTCTGGCGCACCTGGGCTAAAGATTACCAACGACCCTCCCCCCACCCAGCCTAGACCAGATGACTTAATGAGATATTATTAGATTTAAATATTCCTTTTAATAACAAAAAATATTGGCGCCCCTCGGCCCCGCCCTTTTTGCGGCACTGGATCTTTTACATTTATTGATTTATCCTGTAAAACGCGAAAGTTTGAAAATATTAAGAATAATTTTTAATTTTTGTCACAAAAATAGATTTTAAAAGCAACTACAAAAATATTCATAACATGCTTTTTTCTTTAAAAAATGTTAAAATATGGAAAATAAGGTTGTTTTGGCTAAAAATTGGCAAAATATGTATTGTGCATGGAATTTGTTCAAAAAAAGCCAAAATATGCACATATGTTCTGAACATATAGGTTTATTTCGAATCGAATGCTCATGAAATGGGTTAACTGCAAAGTTTCAGCTTCTATGCAAAGATGCATTTGCATCAATATCCGGTCCCTAATAATCATATATTATTGGGCTAGTAATTAATTTAGAAAAATCTGGTGTTACTGGTCGCACATCACACAACTTTCTCTTACCCATCGGCAAACGAAAGTTGTGTACTGTGCTTGTCTCAACAGATTTTTTCTGTCGACATAGGCTCGGACAGTACGGCACATTTGAATTCAAGATGTAAAATTTATAAGTATGGGAAATTATTTTACAAGAGTGAAGGGGTCTTCAATGGCAAAATGAGAATAGACATTTTAAAGAGCATCTAAAAAATAATTGATTTATGAATTTAAAAAAAAATCTTTGGAGCGAATTTTGAGAAAATCGAAAAAAATCTGAAAAATGACATCAGTAAAGTGTCAGTACTCTTTGACTAATTTTGTGCAAAAGCTTCTTGTCACGTCCCAGGGGAGTGGCTAACTCAAATATAAAATTTCAAACTCCTAGCTCTTTTCGTTCTTGAGATATTTTGATCACAGACACACACACAGACCATGTCGCGAAAACCACTTTTTTGGATTCAGGGGACCTCAAAACGTGTATATCCATCAAAATCTCGACATTGAATTTTTGACATGAATCCAATACTTTCTCTCTATATATATATTACATATATACATAGGTAAGAGAAAGTAAAAAACGAATGTCATATTTAAAATTTATTATTGTTTTCTCTAAGATAACCTGACTTAAAGACAAAATCGATTTCACGCTAATGCACATCACAAGGCAGAGTGTAAAAATTATTCGCGTTAAGGGTCGTTAGGCAACCAACCCCTTAGGGAGAGCAAGAGAGAGAGAGAGAGAGTTGACTAGTTGGCGACAAAACCACCCTCTCTGCTTTTGCAAGATAACAAGAATTAGGTTTTTATTGCTTTAAGCTTAACGCCTTTCGTTCTTAAATAGTATAGAGATAAGAAAGATGGTCTTCAAACGATTAGACGAAAAAAAAAAACGATCTAAATTTAGAATCGTCTGAATTTAATTGTTCGAGATCCTCTCTTTTGATGGTATCACCACCCCTGAATGCCTTTGACATGATTCAATAACTGAATATGAGTGTGTTGGTGTGGAAATGGATCTAAACATCGCCTTGATGTTCATGTTAATCACATAAGCCCCTCACTAAGTGGCTCAATTACTTCAATAGTGAATGCTATTCCCGGACATCATACCTCTCTCTCTACACTCACTCACTCACTAACATTCAAATCAAACTAATATCTCATCGCCCAAGGCCCATAAAAAGGCTGATTGCTTCACTTCTAATCAACTAGCAAACTTATCTGAGGGGTAGAAAACAAGAACATGCTTAACATTCGAGTTAAAAAAATGAGTTTTTTTTAAATATGAGTTCCGGGGTGACCGAGCCGGAGCTCGGTCTTTTTTTTATAAAATTGTAAAAAACTAAAAAATGTGCATCAGTAAAGTACGAGTACTCGAGGGGCGCAATTTGATTTGTATAGAACAAATAGGAAAATATTTAAAATTTGAAAGAAATATAACGAGACAACTTGCTCCTCAATGGAAACATCAATAAAAACACCAAAATAAGAAGTAACAGTCCAGGGAGAGTTTTGAGGAATAGCAAAATTACTGAGTGGATACTTAGAGGAAGGAGACAGTGCCTCATAAGAAAACTTTAATCATGAGATATAAGAGAGTTGCCCAGGAAATGCGTCAGCCTGGAGACAATTAGAAATTATTATTTTCAATAAAATTAATTAATAATTAGTATTTTAATAATATAATTTAAATAATAGGTATTTTTCTACTAATTGGCCTTTTTGACATTATTAAATTAAATACATTGTAAGTAATTATTGATATAAAAATTAAATTTACAAAATTGCGCATTAATTAAAATTTAATATTCGTGGAGAGTTAAATGTGTGAGCCCAGAGTAAAGAGAGGGAGGGTTTGACCAGGAAGCAAGCCCACTAGGCTTTGAACATTATAAAACCTTTAAAACGAAAATTGGAAAAAACTAAAAAAAAGTACACCAGTAAGGTACTAGTACTCGAGGTTTCCCGAAGATGAAACCGAGCGTATTTTGTTTTCTATCCCGGAAATAGCAAATATTTAAAATTTGAAAGAAATCTTTGAAGGGAATTTCGAGAAAATTGGAAAAAACTAAAAAAGTACACCAGTAAAGTACTAGTACCCGAATTTTCCCAAACATAAGACCTAGCACAATTTCATTTTGGGACCAAAAATAGTATATATTTAAAATTTGAAAAAAATCGATAGAGCCGTTTTCGAGAACTGATATGCATATATATATATAAATATAATAATATAAAAAAAAACAAACACACATTTTTTTTTTTATAGTATAAGAGAAAGTAATCCACCCACAAAAAACACCACCTTTTTTTTTAAACAATGTCAATCTTCAATCTAAGAATGCAAAGGCAGTTTTGTGTTGTTAAGTATCATCAAATAGTAAGAAAAAGAATAGTTAGTAGGAAGTAATATTAAGCTTATTTGAAAAATAAATATTGTTTCTTGATTTAAACCCTTTAAATTAATAGGATTAAATATCTTGCATTTAGTTTTAAGGTTTCACTTCAGAAGATTAAAAAAATACAATAAATAGAAAAGCAATTGTCTGTCAATAAATCACAAGAAATGTTTTTGTGTTTTATCAATTCACAACAAAAAAAAGCACAGATAAACTTGTTAACAAAAAAATTAAGGGTACACTGTCAGGGCCTCGTCTCATCAAAATCACGAAAAATTAGCTTGGTAGTAATAACTTGTAAAAATGGGCCTGGGATCCTGGACTAACAACAAGTTGCTATTAAAGATTTTTCATAGCCTATTAAAAAAAAAACAATGAAATAATCACAAAACAACACTTGGGGGACTTAAAAATATTGACTAACACTGCACCTAAAAAATTAAATTAAACCATTACATTAAAAAAATTAAATTATCCCTAAGCTTAGATATATGAATTTTCAAAAAAATTCACAATACATAAAAAATCCCATTTTCATGGGTGCCTACAATTAATCAAGAATTATATAATTATTTTAATAATATAATTTAGTGATTCTGTTGTGTATTGTAAAAAAAAGAAAAAAACAAAACAATGTAATAATCATATAAGAAAACGCATGTTGCTGCTTTAATATTAACCCTAGAAGTTATAATTAAGCTTAAAATTTATAAATATTCAAAAATCCCATTTTCCTGGGTGCCTACTATTTCATCAGCATATAATCTTAGAGTATATATATATATATACACTAAGTAAATTTATATGATGATGAAGTGATTTGATTTAAATTAAAACAATGGGGAAGAAAAGTTAAATTCAAATGAATGAGTCTCTTTAATAAAAAAAAAAACAAATAGGCTATTAATAAAATAATAAAATAAGATTGATAATAAAATAAAATTTATACCACAAAATTAAAAATAAATTGTTTGAAAGCTCTCATGATAGAATCATTAGAAGCCTCAAAATATTATATTTAGTAAATTAAAGGATTAATAATGTTATTTTCGATAAATGCAAGCAAATATTTTTCTGATGAGTTTATCATTTCCCCACATTATAACAATTCCCTAGACAAATTTAAGAAAATTGATTAGGTTTCTGTGAAGGTTGGTTTGTATGTTTATAGCCCTAAATTATATTAAAAATATATACGATCGTAAATCCATGGCATAATAAATCACGAATTATATAATTTTAAATTTGTACTAATTATTTAAATAATATAATTAAGGAATTCTGTTGTGTATTGTATGGAATGAATGTGTCTACGGATGAGTGCTGTCATTTATCACAAATAACCTTATTAATAATTATATTTACCAATATATTTTATTAAAATATTAATATTTATTTATTTATAAATGCTACTCACACATTTGAGAAGAAAATTTCGATGAGAATATTGAAGACAAGGAGAGAACACAACACAAAAAAAAATTAAACGTCAAGACACACACAAGACCAATTTCAACTTGAACCAACGAGTATAGAAAAAGAGCAAAGAGTATGTATGAAGGCATAGAGATTAGAAAAGAGAAAAGAAGCTTCATGAAGACAATAACTTTTGATCAGGAATTTTAATATTAATAAAATTTAATTAAATAATTAAAATACCACTATTAATAATAAATAATAAAAAAAATTAAATATAATAAAAAGAGTTGAAGAGTATAAAAAAAAAAAATAGTTTTTATAAATAACCCGAAAATAAACTTAAAACAAAAAAATAAACAAATCCGGAAACATTTTGAGGGAGGAATAAATTTCCCTTTTTTTTTATACCCTCATCTACAGTATACTTGCTTTTTAAACGATTCGATAAAAGTCAAATATATTAGTATACCTAGATAAAAGGAGGTATAATAAAGGAATTAACAAATACATTTACTTTATGTTGTATATCTTTAGTGCAAGTTGGGAGATAAAAGCTCTCCGAATGACGTCATCCGTTCATTTGTAAATAAACACGACTGGGGAATTTGTAATCAAAAGGGTGACGTTTGTGTATATTTAAAAAGGGGGTGTGGGAGGGGGGGATCATTAGCTAGCTGCTGGCTATTTTCTCTTGTCCTCAATACAAAAATGTCTTCTCGCTAAGCCTCTCTCTAATTACTAGGCATTAATAGGTAATCTGAGAAGCTGCAAATTAACTCAACAAGAGTTAATCATTTTTCGATAATGTTAAGACCGAGCGAGTGGCCCAATTAACAGCAAATCCCTTCTTCAAAGAAAGTTTAAGATAGGCTATTATATTTCGAACTTCGATCATATGTCAACATTTACTTTTTATTCCATATTATGCCCTCGGGGCTTGGTGGAGGGGTTAGCGTGCTAACCTCGTATACCAAAAGTCGCGGGTTCGGATCCCAGGCAGTCCGATTATTTTATTTAAGCCATTTGGATATCAAATGGCTTAAATAAGAATGCCTGGACCCCAATATATTGAATAGATAAATTCATAAATGACGGATATCGTCAAAGTCTTATATGGCCTGAGTTACCGAAAATACTGTGTGTATGTATGTGTGAATGAGAAAAAGTGTTTTTTTTTTTTTTTTTTTTTAATAATCCATATTATATCTATGAATAACGTTTTGTGTACTTAGGGCCGGTTGTTTCACATCTAATTAACTAGCTATTACTCGGATGACTGGCTTTTCACATCTAGTTACAGCTAATCATATGATTAAATAAGTACCAAAGTTCGGTATAAGCCTTAATTAAGGGGTAAAATTAGGAACACAAGCCTTATTAGTTATTTTGTGTTAAAAAATGTCCAGGCACTGGTGTGACTTAATTTAGTAAGAGAAATTTGTGTTCCGTACTTTTCACATCAGATTTTTTGTGCCGATATAATATATTGAATATATTATAATTCAAGATTATAAGATTATATTTTGTTTCCATGGTAACCATTTCTCCTATCTTTCCTATCAAGTACAGTGAGGGTCAATATTAAGTCCCACCATGCGTTTTCTACTTGTGATTATTTCATTGTTTAAAAAAAAATATTATATATTTTTTAATGGAAACTTCCATGGTTCAAACCTAGAAAATTTCCAATAAAAATTTTCATTTTCTTTTATAAAAACAATGAAATAATTACAAGTAGAAATCGCATGGGTGGGACTTAATATTGACCCTCACTGTACAAGAGTAAAGTGTGCTTCAAACAATTTTGAGGGCAAAATGAGAATATACATTTTAAAGAGCATTTAAAAAATAATTTAATTTATGAATTAATAATCAAAATCGTTGAAGCGAACTTTGAGAAAATCAAAAAAAAAAAAAAAAATGAAAAAGTACTTCAGTAAAGTACTAATAATCTTTGACCGATTCTGTTCAAAAGCTTCATGTTCCTATTAAAATGTTACCCATGGCGATACATAACTTAAATAAATATAAAATTTCAACCTCGTAGCTCTCAATTCCTTCATGGAGTCGTCCACATATTACGTAACGCATTTTTTGACGATATTCTAGCCCCCCCCCCCCATGTCACATACAAACAAACCCCCTACAAATATTATGTCACAACATAGAACTACCCCCCCCCCCGAATAAAATTTCCTTTTTTTTTTAAGTAAATTTTCCCTCGTGACTAAATAATCACTCCATTTTTCCCTGTTCTGAAAATCATTCGACTTTTTTTTCAAAAAATTTTATAAATTTAACTTTGGAGTGTTATGTCACTCCCCCATGTCACAATTTGTAACGTTTTGTCCAGACCCCCCCCCCCCTAACGCGTTACGTAATATATGGACGATCCCCATGCTATAAATTGAACACAGACAATGTTGCGAAGATAGGCAACAAGAGTAACTCTATTGCTTATTAAGTTGCCTACCTTCCAGGAGCCCAGCACAAACTAATTTCCATAAATAAAAATAAATACACACTTAGAGTTGTTAATAATAAAAGAGATGTGTAGATCGATATATTATTTTATAAAATGTTTAACAAGTATCTGGTTTAAAAAAAGCGATTCGCTCATCATTTTTATAATCTACATTAACCCTTTCAAAAACATATTTTTTTTTTTACCTTCCTATCAAAATCTTAAAAATTTTGATTTTAATTTAATCGAATATTTACCCAAAGTTTTTTTTTTTTTTTAATCGGATGGGGGAATAGATATTTTTTAACGTTTAAATGTCAACATGGACTTTAATGTGTTGTTATCATTCGATTGATCGTTTGATTTGATCGATTGGTAAAGTAATAGGAGCTTAATGCTTTGCAGGGAGACGTTCGACACGAAATATGCCTGCCGTAGGGCGCGTAAGGCGTACGTAATGGGACACGAGCCATTTGACACCGAATCAATTCGTTTTAAAGCGGCGAAATGGATCCGGGACAGGAGGAGATTCCTTCTATTTAAAAAAAATAAAAAGTACTCTTGTAAAATATTGGAAAAAATATTTGTTTGCGTTTGTTTACTAATGTACTTTTTCAGTTTTTTCGATTTTCTTAAAATTCATAAATCAAAGATGCTCTTTAAAAAGTAAAAATATTATATTCCTGCTACTCCTGTTAGCTACCACAATCAAGAATTGTTGTAAGAGGAGAGAAGAGAAGAGGTTGTCTCATCAAAATGAAACTGCTCACGGAAAATTAGCTTGGTAGTAATAACTTGTAAAAATGGGCCTGGGATCCTGGAATATACACAAATACTAAATTGATCTTTGCAAAAAAAACATTTACAAATGTATTGTAATTTTAGAAAGACATTTGAAAGTTAGAGTGCAATTTTATAATTCCCAAACTGCTTTCGAAAATTTCTATGTAAAATTACTGTGAAAATGGTTCCAAGGAACCGAAACGTCAGTCAATAAAATTTTTGGTGAAAATTGTTTGAAGTAAACTTTATGATGAACGAAGAAAAACCCAAGTTTTCTCTCAGACACCTTTGCTGTTTTTTTCTCCTTATCGTCCTCAACTACGATTCCCACTAAAACACTACTTTACTGATGTATTTCAGATTTTCCGCCTCTTCCTTTCATAGAGTCAATGGTAAATCCCCATATGGGGATTTGCATGTTAATTTCGATTCAAAAGGGGGTCCCCTTAACTTTTTACAGATTTAAAAAAATTCTTCTCAATTCTTATGAAATTTTGTATTTATTTACGATTCTATATTGTGTATAAAATGTCCAAATATGAGATTAAAATTTTGAAAAATAAGCAGAGTTTATTTCAAGCAGTCAACATTTAAAATACACAGAGTCTATGGAAATATTGAATTAATTGACTTTTTCACTTTTCACTTAAGAAATTCAAGTGCTCAACTTTGAAACTAAGGTGTTATGGGGCCCCGGGCTTGGCGTAGTAGTTAGTAGCGTGACTGCCTTGTATACCAAGGGTTGGGGGTTCGCATCCCAGGCAGTCCGATGATTTTATTAAAGCCATTTGGATACCAAATGGCTTAAATAAGAATGCCTGGACCCCCAATATGTATATTAATCAATAACGGATATCGTGTTTTATGTTCAAAAAAAAAAAAAAAAAAGGGTTGTTACTTCCTACATATATCTACACAAAAAAAAAGAGCACACCATCCTCTTTTTTCTGTGGCGTATGGAGGGGGGGGGGGGGGGGGGGGCCCCCCCCCCCCCCCCGGCGCATTAAGTCTTTGGCGCCCTCGATACCGACAGAGGCGCCCTAGCGTTTCAGGCTTTCCGGTTTTTTTTTCCCCGGAATCTCCGGCTTTTTTTTTGAAATTTCATAATAAATTCATTTTATATCACAAATCCGGAGAAAAATTACAAAAAAAAAAAAAAAAAAAAAAACTCGAACGAGATTCAAATACTAAAAAAAAAAGTTCGTAAAACTACTTAGTATATGTGAGGTTTCACTATGTTATAAATGAAAGAAGTATTTGAGTTTATAAACTCAAATACTTCTTTCATTTATAACATAGTGAAACCTCACATTTACTAAATAATTTTATTTATAAATATGTTTCACGTAAAACCTACACCACTTTCCCTCCAAACTATAAAAAAAGTTCGAATGAGATTCGTATAACCTAACCTACTAAAAAAAAGCTCGAACGAAAAACGGCGCCCCATTTGAGCCCCCCCCCCGCCTCCGGCCGCTGTCTCTTGCCCAGGGGTAGGAGAATGTTGTGTGCTGTGCGACCATCACACCAGATGTTTTTTCAATTCCCTTCAGATTCACGTAGTTTTTCTCTATTCCCTTAAGAACAATTTTTTAGTATTTTTTTATTTTGTTCGTTGACCGAGCGAGTCACACCTTAATACTTAATAATTCAAATGGATAGAATTTAGACATAAAATGGAACAGGATTTTATCGATGCCATAAAACTAGACAATAAACTTTTGTGTTCGTTTATGTTAGTGTGTTGGTCTAATATTACAATCATTCGTAAATTAATTTTTTAGTTTCCGTCTCAATGGAACTATCAAAAGTTAGTATTTGGACGTTCGTTTAAGAGACCTTAACGAAAAAGAAGAAACCAGTTTTTCTTTTTGATGGAAGGTAGGCAACCCAAATAACCAACTCATTAGCTCCAAAGTTATTCATCATGTCAAATTCTACATGCATAGTCTCTCTACCATCATAACACAAACAAAAATCAGAAGTTAGCATCAAAAATTCCACACACTCATAACAAAAAACAACAAATTGCAGCCACCAACCCGAAGCAAAAATCACCATTATCATCAAAATACAAACAGAAATCCAAAAATAAAATATCATCAAAAGAAAACGATTATTTCTTGTATTTGTTAGTTACGAATTCTTCTATTGGAAAATTAAAATAAGGGGGGATATTCAAATCTTAAAATTATCAAAATTCTCACTTTCACTGTTTCGTATATTCAAGTAATTAAATTAAAGAAGAGCTACTACAGGCCAAAAATGTCTCGCCTTTACGCAGAGTACGAATGTCTTCTAAATGGAAAAATAAAAAAAGGGGGGAAGGCGAAGGGGGGGGGGTGGCTATTAATTAAGAAATAAGTCAAAACCTTATTAAAAGGGTTTTTCATTTTGTGTTTCATTAGGAAACGCTCGTGTTGGTATTAGCATAGACTCCCTCGGCCCTTTCTCCAATCTCCGGAGTTCTCCCTCCCCCTGGCTCGATCAACGTCACCCTTTTCAAAGATAGGTAAAATTGACAGGTTAATTTTGCTTCGATGAAGAGATTTTTTTCAATCCCCAAATGGGAAATAATTGATTTGTCAGTTTTATTAAGATCGAAGATAAATCAAAATTGAAAAAGAAAAGAATATAGAGAGAGAGAGAGAGAGAGAGAAAAGATAATTGGAAATTTTATGCTCTGCAAGATTTTATAGATTATGCTAATTCTAAGAGTATAAAAAATAACCAGTACTCTCACACTTTTTTCTCATTCACACTCACACTCACACACGCATTCACACAGTCTTTTCGGCAACTCAGGCCATTTAAGACTTTAGACGATAACCGTTATTGATAAATATACATATAGGGGTCCAGGCATTTTTATTTAAGTCATTTGGTATCCAATTGGCTTAAATAAAATCATCGGACTGCCTGGGGTCCGAACCCGCGACGTTTGGTATATGAGGTTAGCACGCTAACCTCTACGCCATGCCCCGAGGGCCAGTACTAAAAGAGACTTCAGAATTTAAGTATAAATGTAAAGGCCACACAATAAGACAGGGGTAGCCAACCCGTGGCATTTTTTTAGCCCTGAGGGATTCATCATTAATACAAGTATCGCAAAAATTAACATTTTTAAAGTGAAACTTTTATTCGATAGCCTCAAACTTTTTCGCTCTTCTATCAACATGTCGCGTTGCAAGGCGTGACGTCAAAGGTCGTGACGCTACAAGCCGTGACGACAAAAATAGGAAAGTTGAAATTTAATATACAGTACCCTCCATAAGTTTGGAAACACCCTAGAAAAATGTTCAATATAAAGGAAATACAAAAAAAAAATTGTTCTATTTTTGTTTATAAATCTTTATTTATTACAGTCGACAAAAAGGAGATGTATATACATATGTATATGTACACTTTGCAACAAATTCTTAAAATAATGAATTAAAAACTAAATTTTACATTCTTCAAAGAAACCTCCTTTTGCTTTAATTACTGCGTTGCACACAGTGAATCAAATTTCGCAATTCCGTAGAATTTTCTTATTTTTTAATGACTGCAAATAGTTTTTACATAAACGAGGCGTATGTTTTGGATTTATGAATGTACGTATTAAGCCCCATTGGGGCATACGCCTCGTTTATGTAAAAACTATTTGCAGTCATTAGAAAATAAGAAAATTCTACGGAACATGGAATGGCCTCCCCAGTCCCCAGATTGTAATCCAATCGAATTATTATGGGATGCATTAGACAGAAGAGTTCGCAAACAGCAAATAACGAGCCAGGTACATCTTTGGGAGGTTCTCCAGCAAGAATGGAAAAATATCCCGACAGATTCCTTGCGAAATTTGATTCACTGTGTGCAACGCAGTAATTAAAGCAAAAGGAGGTTTCTTTGAAGAATGTAAAATTTAGTTTTTAATTCATTATTTTAAGAATTTGTTGCAAAGTGTACATATACATATGTATATACATCTCCTTTTTGTCGACTGTAATAAATAAAGATTTATAAATAAAAATAGAACAATTTTTTTTTTTGTATTTCCTTTATATTGAACATTTTTCTAGGGTGTTTCCAAACTTATGGAGGGTACTGTATATATGACGAATTATAAAAAAATAATTGTGAGATTTAATTTTTCAATTTTTAAATTGATAAAATATAATTTTTAAAATAATTTAAAATGATTCAATTACTAAATAAATATTGTTCTCAGTTTTTAAGATGCGTCTATTGATTTCCCATTTCCCAATTATTAAGTTAAGATTAAAAACGCGATTTTAATACCTTTAATTGAATAATTTTCTGAAAATTTTCAGTTAAACGCCTACGATCCGAAAAGAAAGTTTCACTTGCATCGTGTTTTCATATAAACCACACAATGATTTTTAATAAATGAGGATGATGCATTTTCAAAATGACCCGCAAGGTCATTCGAGTGGGCTGGCCACCCCTGCACTAAGAATAATTGATTCTTAGAGCCGGCCGGCAGTGTCAAGTTTATTGCGTTTGCTCATTAATTAAACACGATATGGGCCTGCCTGGCCTACACCGCATTTTATCCCTGGAAGTAATTAGACTTCCATTTCCGAAAATTTACAAGTAGCCATTGTGGGTTTTATAAAACACGAGAGATGAGTGCGTTATTTGATCCATTTATTGTTTTTTTTTCTCTCTCATTTTCTAATTAGCATGTTTCAATGTCTCCATAAGTCAATAATTAAATTCTAAAGAATATTATTATTGGAAATAATTTTACTTTCCTTTTACCTATAAATAAATATATATTGGATTCATGTCTATCGAAAATTGGATGTCGTGCTTTTGTTGAAAATTCACGTTTTGAGTTAAAAAAAATCTGGTGTGACTGGCGCACAGCACACAACTTTCTCTTACCTTCGGTAATTGAAAGTTGTGGACTGTGCTTGACACACCAGATTTTTTGTGTCGACATATATTTAGTTCCCGACAGTACGGAACATATGAATTCAGATGTAAAATTTATAAGTATGGGAAAATATTTATATTTTGTTACCATGGCAACCATTTCTCCTATCTTTTCTATGGAGTACAAGAGTAAAGTGGTCTTCAGAAGATTTCAATCACAAAATGAGAATATACATTTTATAGAGAATCTAAAAAATATTTGAATTGAAGAATACTTCCGGCAGTTACAGGGAAGCTTTCCCAGGAATATTTAAAAAAGAATTTGAAGAAAAAGCAAGATCTTGAACAGTTGAAGATAGAAAAAGCTACTGAAAGGAATTCTTGAATTTTAATCAAAATCTTTGGAGCGAATTTTGAGAATATCGAAAAAAAAAAATGAAAAAGTACATCAATAAAGTACTACCGTAGTACTTTTTGGCTGATTTTGTTTCAAGCTCCAAGGGTGCCTAATTTAAGAGTAAAATTTCAACCTCCTAGCTCAATTCCTTCATGCTTAAAATTGAACACACACACTCAGACAGACCATGTCGCGAAAACCACTTTTTTGGATTCAGGGGACCTCAAAACGTGTATATCCTTCAAAATCTCGACATCAAATTTTTGACATGAAACCAATACTTTCTCTGTCTATATATTTACAAATATAGAGGTAAGAGAAAGTAAAAAAAAATACTCGTAAAGAATAATTATATTTTGCTTGTATAATATCAAATAAACGTCGGTCCTGAAGATGGAAAGTATGCGTTCCCGAAATGACGATGAATTCTGATTTCATTTTTTTGCTCCCTCAAAGAAAAATTAAAATTTTTTTTAATTTTGGGAATAGCCTAATCAAAAAATCTATATATTTATTAGAATCAGATGGATTGTGTAGAAAGAATAAAATATTTGAGTTCTGATGAATGAAACCTTTTTGACAAACCCCTTTACACTTTAATCAAAGCAGATGTTCCAGGCAGAGCGCTCCAGATTGATCCTTCCTATGAGCAACTCACTTATTATTACACTGCACGTCAAAAATAGTGGAACACTTTGTTACTTCTTAAAAAGCCCGATTCTAATCAACCTTAATGATATTCTAATTTTAATATGGAATATCTTCTACATTTCTAAGTAAAAACACAAATCCATATCATTTTAATAAATTATTACAATTTAAATAAAACAAAGACGATAATGTCGAAATTTTATTTATTAACGCCAAAAATTATAATCTTTCCATTTGAGTTTTTCTCTGTCTATTTTATTAGAAATTCTTATAAAAACAAAATTTT
Organism: Euborellia annulipes; assembly: GCA_023213315.1. Lineage (NCBI taxonomy): Eukaryota > Metazoa > Arthropoda > Insecta > Dermaptera > Anisolabididae > Euborellia > Euborellia annulipes. The sequence continues at coordinate 9,851 of JAKCPI010016293.1, read as the reverse complement.
GAATTAATATACAACAAAACATATCGAGATTATCTTAGACAGGAGGTAGCAACCAGGAAGGAGCGTCTCCAAAACAATGAAACTCCCAGATATTCGCGACCTTTCGGTCCTCCTCACATATCTAATAGCCTTCCAATTGCCTAATAGCAAAATTAATTTTTTAACGTTATTAACAAGTCCAGAACAACATATGCATAAATATATTTATATACATTTACACAAGGGCGTACCCAGAATCAAATCTAGAGAGGGGCAGATCATGGCCGTCCAGATTGTGGCAGCTTTTTCACATATACCGGTATATATATAGGGGAAAAGCCTTCTAATTAAAGGCATAAAAACCCTCGAGTCCTAACGAGTCCCCGTCGCTACCTAATTTTGTTTCATTTCATCACTTTATAAGCATTTAATTTTTTTTTCTTGCTTCTAGGGGGGGGGGCAGCTGCCCCCCTGCCCCTCGCTGGGTACGCCCATCATGCATTTACATATGACAACTCCTGATTGCCTGATGATGGTCAAATAAATTTCGACCGAAACGTCGCGAATATCTGGGAGTTTCATTGTTTTTGGAGACGCTCCTTCCTGGCTCCTACCTCCCGTCATTCTTCTAAGATAATCTCGCTATGTTTTGTTGGATATTAATTCAAAATTTTCTTTTTATAAAAATTTCCAATAAAATAGATAGAGAAAAACTGAAATGAAAAGATTATATTAAAATTTTAGAAATTTAGCGTTAATAAATAAAATTTCGACATTTTTGTCTTTGTTTTATTTAAATTGTATTTATTTATTAAAATGATATGATTGATATGATGAAATGATTTATGTTAAATTTACTTAGAAATGTATAAAATATTTCATATTAAAATTAGAGTATCTTTAAGATAGATTAGAATCGAGCTTTTTAAGAAGAAACAAAGTGTTCCACTATTTTTGAGGTGCTCTGTAATAATAAGTGAGTTGCTCTTAAGCCGGGTCCACACTATGTAACAAAACAGGTTACATAACAAAGTTTTATAACATGTTAGAGAAATTCAAGTAAAAATGTTATTCAACAATTTTCTTGTATAATCAAGTGTCGGTAAAGATCAAAGAAAGTTACAAAACTTTGTTTTATAACACGCCGCGACTCGACCACACTTGTTATTAAACATTTACTTAAACATTTCTGCCTATTTTATGGCCAATTTCAATTATAAGATAATCAAAATCAGAACTGGTCATCCTGAGGAAGTTTTTAAAACTACCGTCACATTTAATGTTTCCTGTCAATGGGTCAATGTCATCCATTGTTAAATCTTATATGTTCCTCGAGCTCTTAACGATGGCCGTACCCAAAATCTTCTTTTATTTACCCGCCGCCTACATAAAATCAAGCAAGCTGCTGCGGCCAAAATCACATCCTTTAAGTTTGAGGTCATTTTAAATACTAAATACTAAATAACAGCTCCCACATACTCATTTTGTTTTGTTACATGGTCTGGATGTCTCTGCTATTTTATAACAAGTTATAAAACAAATTTGTTACATAACTTGTTATGTATCCTGTTTTGTTACATAGTGTGGACCCGGCTTTTGGAAGCATCAATCTGGAGCTTACAGTGGCCCTGAAGATGGCAACCGAAACGTCGGTCTTGATTAAAGTGTAAAGGTGTTAGACTGAAAGCTGGTTTCATTCCTCTTTCATATAATAAAATATTTCATATTTAGTGATTACAAATACAAATTAACTTTTTACCAAGTTTGTTTTTTTTTGCCCCTGAGTTGGTTATAAAGACAAAAGACAAAATATTAATAAACATGAAATGAAAATGAATGAGCGATTTAAAATTTATGAATAGTAATTTAAAAAAAAATATATATATATTTTTGACATTTGGCCTTTATCGTTCTAGAATGCATAATTCGACCAATGACCTTTTTTTGATAAATAATCATGCATAAAATTATATCGCAAATAAATCATAATTATTTACACTATCATTTTAATGTATCCGTTATTAAATAATGAAAGCAGTGTATTTATTATTAAGTTTCCGCTATTTGTATTTGCCCTTTTGACATTTATTTTTGTTTAAAAAAAGACTCCCGGGATTTGAACTGTCCCTGTTCATGTTTAATAGAAAGAATATTTGTTTGTTGGAAACTCACTATTTAGCTGAGTCGTTGAGTTGGTACTCGTTACTTCGGCCGAAGCACTCTTGAACTCCCGCATCCGCCCAGAGGCGTTTCATCGCCGCGAGGAGTTCTTCAGAAAAGGGTTCTGTGTCTTCCATTCGCTGGATTACATCGAACACCATTTTTGGCGTCGGTCTGGAAAAAATAAAATAAAAATTAGTTGTATAAATTTCGAATTTTTACCTAACTGTTTTCATTATTTGAATATAAAAAAAAAACACTTCAGAAATTTGGCAGCCTATTTCAGAAACACCCTGTATATCAGAGTTGGCAAGTTTTAAATACCGCAAATGAGATTTGGTGGCTGTGAATCTATTAGATTTTGATAGGGCAGGTGCAGCCAAATAAAAAGCCTTTATATGCTTCTCGACTCCGGAGACGTTTCGAGATATATTTAATGTCTCATCATCAGTCCAAATAAAAATGATAATTAATTTTCGATATCTAATAATAGTTATAAAAAAAAACACATTGTGGCGAAAAAGCTTACATCGACAGCTTTATGCAACATTTCGATGTAAGCTTTTTTCGCCACAATGTGTTTTTTTTTTTACTATTATTAGATATCGAAAATTAATTATTTTTGTATATACATTTTTAGTCGGACTGATGATGAGATAATAAATTTGTCTCGAAACGTCTCCGGGATCGATAAGCATATAAAGTTTTTTTATTTAACTGAACCTGCCCTTTCTCCAATCAGCATAAAGTTTAATATACAGCATATGTACAGTGAGTGACAAATTAGCCCACCCATGCGTTTCACTTGTGATTATTTTATTGTTTATATAAAAGAAAATGAAAATCTTTATTGGAAATTTTCTAGGTTTGAACTATGAAAGTTTCCATTAAAAAATATATAATATTTGTTTTAAAAACAATGAAATAATCACAAGTAAAAACGCATGGGTGGGACTTAATATTGTCACTCACTGTACATATAAATTTCATATAATGAATAACCCTCGAAGCGTATCGTTGATGAGATTAAATACCCTGAGAAAAAAAAAAAAACTTGTATTTCCTATCAGGGGCGTATATAGAAAATTTTTTTGGGGGAGGGGGGGCCTTAACTAAAAAATTTTTCATTTTTTTTAGGGAGACTAAATTTTTCCGCCCCTTTTCCCCCCGGGCGAAAAATTTTTTTCTCCCTCAAGTGCAAATCATTTGACCTTTTTGTTTTTTTGTTACATGCGAGTCTCATTCCATCGTTTCAGACTCAAATTTCGGCCTACTTTTTGCCCGAAACTACGGCTGAAACCAGGATTTTTGGCCGAAACCGTAACCGTTCCTACATATACGAGTTTCATACATTTTATACGTTTTCTACAGTTTTTTCTTTTGTATAAAACTACAAAATCATGTATAAAACCCAACTCTGGTTACTACTTAGTTGTTTGGGTTGATCTGCTTGTTACCTCTTTACGCTTTTAATATTGGGTTTTCTCAGTGTAATAGGGAATGTAAATATTCTGCTTCTGCATTTATTTTATTATATAGAGGTATTATCCGCATGATTTTAAAGGATAGGGAAAAGAAAATATATATTTCTTTTAATTAAGGTTGCTCTAAACTAATCTAGAAATAAAACAAGTTGTTTAACACTAGGAAAAGTTAACGATTTTATTTTAATTCAAGAAGCAAGTAGTATTTGGATTTTGTTTTGCAAATAAAGTTTTAATAATGAGATAGGTATGTGAGAAATTTAATAAAAGTATTTTAATAAAGAGATTGATTAACGTTTAAGCCTTACAAATATTTATTATTATTTTCTTTGTTTAGAAAGAACGTTCTTTGCGTTTGGTTGGTGATTAAAATTATTTATATTTATATTAGAAAAAGATTGTGAAATGCTTAGAAAATTATAAAATTATTATTTGAGAAGTTCAGAAATATTATTCGTATTATTTGTGAAAGTTATAATTATTTTTAATATTTTTTATATTATTGATTTTTTTTATGATATTTAGAAATATTACTTTAATTTTTAAAGCAAATTATTATTTTTTATTATGTTTGAATGATTATGTTTAAAAAGTTTATTATTGTTCATAAAATTTAATTGTTAAAAAGTTTGTGATCACAGAAGATTAATTATTGTGTCTACTCATCTTTCGATGTCTTGAAAGCCGCTTGATGCAGGTAAGTGAAGAATTTGATTGTAGAACTAGAGATGAATGATGCTGTTAGATCAATTTTCTGTTTCAGGCTCTTGCTGCCTTCCGATCAACGAATATAAAGAAATTTAGATACTTGGTAATTGATATTGCACATAGAATAATTACTGGGGTATATAGTAATGCATTTGCATAAAAAATACTGGGTATATTTGTATTTGTTTTAGGTGAAGACCTCAGAGAGAACGATTTGAGATGTTGAGCGTATGAGAGCTGAGCGAGGTCTTTTCTTTTTTCCTTTTCGGCTTTGTCCGCCGCTGCTGTATTTCTCCAGGCTTCGAGTCAGGGGTGGGTTCCCCCACTCCCTCCATTCTTCCATTCTATTCTCTCCTCTATTTTATTCTTTATTCGTATTTTTTGAAATTTAATATTTGCGAATATATTTTTATTTAATATATTCTATTTTTATATTCAACATTTAATTTTAATATTCTTTTAAACAATTTTTGTATACTATTTGATCTAAATAAATATCTATTTTTTAAAAATATTATTTTTATTTCTTCTTAAGAATTCCTTTCAAATAACATTAGGAAAATTTATCGTCATTTTGTTAATTAAAGTGGGGGAATGGATTTATCCATTACATGCTTTATTATATAACGCTGAGATTTTGCTTTCAGTCTTCTCGTTAGGATTTTTTTTTTTAATACAAATCGGTTTAGGTTATGTATTTGGGTTTATTTACCAGGGGCGTATATAGAAATTTTTCTCGGGGGGGGGGGGGGCTTCGAACTCAAAAAATTTTTCTGCGGAAAATTTTTTTTTTCAAGAAACTATATTTTTTTTCACACGAAATTTTTGCGGAACATTTTTTCTATTGCGGAACCAAAGTTGTCCATCCTGCGGAAAAATTTGTTGCGCTGATGTCTGTATATTAGACATGGATGATACTGTATCAATCTGATATTTTGTATCAGGTATGAAAAAGTAACAGAAAGTCATAATGGGTGCGAGCAAAAAATATCAGGTATTTGAGTAACAGCTACTCAGGCACACTCCACTAGACTCGTACTGGGTTTCTCGCGCTTGCGCATTGATCAAATACTTGCTTTTCACTTTAGAGCGTCGTCTCTTTACCCGATACAGTTTTCATTTCGCCTGCTCTCTCATTCCTTCTCTCTTGCGACCCTCAACTCGCGACGCCCCGCCCCGTCTCTTCTCTCCTGGCAGGGCAATTTCGCTATTGCTCTGGCGCGCTTTTCGAACGTCATTCCGAATCATTTTTACATTTTTTACTCTACTTTTCTCACTAGGCCCTATAATAATTAAATACAAATCTAATTATTACTTATACATTATTTCTCTTTTCTTTACTTTAAGAAAGAGAGGAGAAATGAAAAAAAAAATCTTTTTTTAATAAATTAGTTATCTTTTTTTTACTTTGAAACTATTTTTTTTATTTAAAAACATTAATTAAAAAAGTAAAAATACAAGTAACTGTGAATTTAAAAACATAATGAACTTCAATAAATTAAATTTCTTTCGCTAGTAAAGAAATTTGTTAATTATTTTTCTAGTGCAGTATATAACATGACATTTTAAATTTAGAGACATTAAAATGTCAGTTCAGTCAGTTTGGAAAACTCTTTAGTAATGAATAATTATGAGTTTTTGATTTTTCAAGTCAAGAATATTTATAAATACAGAGTAAAAAACTTTGAAAAATGTTAATTTGGTCTCTAGTAAAATGACATTTCATACTAGGTATCGAATCTGTTACTTGTATTTATGTGAAGTTAGCGTTGCTGAGTGAAATTTGTATCGGGTACAAAAATATCTGGTAAAAATATCGAGTACGAACAAGTACCTGTAACAGCGAGTACCTGGTACAGCAAAATCGCGTATCGACCCATGTCTACTGTATATCCCTATATATGTATATGTGTTTGGGAAATTTCGGGGGGGGCTCCCTCGGCCCCCCCCATAAATACGCCCCTCTTATTTACCCAGAGTAAGTAATAATCAAGATTAAAATTAGACTGGCTAAAAAAAGAGGGGAGGGGGGATAACCTTCTAATTAGAGTTTCGATCGATATACACTAAAAAATCTCAAATGCATTTAAAATTCAATTATAGCTAGATACGAAAGCTTTAAACACACGCAATCCATAAAGTCAACAACTTCATGTAACAAGTTTTATATATTGTTAATATAATTGAAGGAGTGGCTGTAGTTCTGATTTATAAAATGAATTTTAATCAAAATCATTTGAGAAGATCGAATAAAACTGAAAAAGTACCTCAGTAAAGTACTAGTACTCTTTGGTCGTGTTACGTGCCAGGAGGATGCCTAACTTAAATATAAAATTTCAACCTCGTAGCTCGTTTTGTTCACAGACATGTGTAGGTGGGATGGAAATAAATTATCGATCCACAAGTGTCTGTTGAATTTCCCAAATAAAAGAGCAAAGCCAATATATAATTAAGGACTATAATTATCACAAGGTATCCTTATCTATATTTTAGTTGTTCTTAAAGAGTTATTTATCAAGAGAGGTGCGGATCGATTTTTTTACTTTCTCTTACCCTAGAGGCCTATATGAAATATATAAAGAGAAAGTATTGGATTCATGGAACGAAAAGAGCTAGGAGGTTGAAATTTTATATTTAAGTTAGGCACCCCCATGAGAAGTGATACGAAGCTTTTGAACAAAATCGGCCAAAAAGTATTAGTACTTTACTGATGCACTTTTTCAGTTTTTTTCGATTTTCTCAAAATTCGCTCTAATGATTTTGATTGAAATTCAAAAATCAATTATTTTTTAGATTCTCTTTAAAATGTATATTCTCATTTTGCCATTAAAATCTTCTGAAGACCACTTTACTTCATACAAAAAATCTGCAGTGCGACCAGTCACACCAGATATTTTAAGGTTTAAAATATAAAACAACTCGAATTAGAAAAGAGAGAATGAAAAGGACCTTCTAAGAATTACAGGAAAATTATTTTCATCCCGAAATTCCTATAACTTTTTGAGTTGTTAATTTGTAAAGTTACAATTTCTCCTATAAGAAAAATATTTATGTATTATTTGTATTTGTGTATTCTATGAATCTAAACAAATCCTCAAGCAGGAACTGAATTGGAACACGTAGTAATGATAATTTTTTTTAATAATTAAGAAAAGGCGAGGGTCCGCCGGAGACGGGCCCGAGCTAGCTGAGGGGGGTCCAGGTAGGCTAGGCGCGAAGCCCGCTGAATATTTTATTAGAATTCGAGATGTAATTTTTTTTTTTTTTTTTTTTTTTAAACATTCACACTTTTTTCTCATTCACACTCACACACACATTCACACTGTCTTTTCGGCAGCTCAGGCCATTTAAGACTTTTGACGATAACCGTTGTAATTAATATATATATTGTGGGTTCAGGCATTTCTATTTAAGTGATGTAAAATTTATAAACATGGGAAAATATTTATATTTTGTTACCATGGCAACCATTTCTTCTATCTTTCCTATGAAGTACAAGAGTAAAGAGGTCTTCGAACAATTTTGAGAGCAAAATGAAAATATACATTTTAAAGAGCATCTAAAAAATAATGGATTTTTTGAATTTTAATCAAAATCGTTGGAACGAATTTTGGGAATATCCCCAAAAAAAAAAAAACTGAAAAATGCATCAGTAAAGTACTAGTAGCCCAAGGGGCTTGGAGTAGTTGGTAGCGTGCCTACCTTCTATACCGAACGTCTCGGGTTCGGACCCCAGGCAGTCCGATAATTTTATTTAAGGCATTTGGATACCAAATGACTTAAATAAAAATGCCTGGACCCAACAATTGATATATTAAACATACTGATTATCGTAAAAAGTCTTAAATGGCCTCAGTTGCCGAAAAGACTGTGTGAATGTGAGTGTGAATGAGAAAAAAGTGTGAATGTTTTAAAAAAAAAAAAAAAAAAAAGTACTAGTACTCTTTGGCGGATTTTTTTCAAAAGCTTATTTTCACGCCCTAGGGGGGTGTGCCTAACTTAAATATAAAATTTCAACCTCCTAGCTCTTTTCATTCTTGAGATATTTCGTTCACAGACAGGCCATGTTGCAAAAACCACTTTTTTGGATTCAGGGGACCTCAAAACGTGTATATCGATCAAAATCTCGACATCGAATTTTTGACATGAAATCAATAGTTTCTCACTATATAGACGATATACAGTATTAACATACAGTTGTATATATACCTATAATTAAGAGAAATTAAAAAAGAGGAATGGGACAAAGGTCCGCTTTAGATAATAAATTTTAAAATAAATAAAATATTATCAAAGGTGGCGTGGGTGAAACGAATTTCGTTTGCTCTTTTGAATATTTTGAATATTATCTCTCTTTTTAAGTTTCCAAAGACCGGTTGTCCGGTACAGATCTCTCTCTAATCAATGGTTTTGCTTTTAATTGTACACAATTAAATGATATAATCGTTTTGTATGTAATCAGATCGAAAAAAAAAATCCATTGATTAGGATGACTTATAAAGCGAGCTATCAGCCCACATGTTCCAAACCAGTTCAGAACAAATATTCATTAATTATAAAGCCCACAAGTTGCCTGCTAGGAGAATATGATTAGCAATAGAAAAAAGGGTTGTTATTATCTATATACAGAGCGCGTTAAAAAAAAACGTTTCTTCTTCAGAAGACCTTTTCTAATCTAGCGTAATGATACTCTAACATTTAATATGAAATACATTTCTAAGTAAATTTAACACAAATTCATATCATTTTAATAAATAATTACAATTTAAATAAAACAAAGACAAAAATGTCGATCTTCAATTTAAGGTACAAATCAACATAATCTAGTTGTTTTGTTGGATGTTAATTCAAAATTTTGTTTTTATAAGAATTTCCAATAAAATAGACAGAGAAAAACTGAAATGGAAAGATTATATTAAAATTTGAGAAATTTGGCGTTAATAAATAAAATTTCAACATTTTTGTCTTTGTTTTATTTAAATTGTAATTATTTATTAAAATGATATGGATTTGTGTTAAATTTACTTAGAAAGGTATTTTTTATTAAATGTTTAAGAATCCGTAAGATAGAATAGAACAGGTCTTTTTAAGGAGAAACAAAGTGTTTCACTATTTTTGACGCGCAGTGTATTAACATATGACTCGCTAATGTCTGTCTGTCACGCTCTGTTTAACCAACTTCCCGATGGAATTTTGAAAACGTAATTTTGCTTTGATCCTATAGAGAACGTTATAGAGAGTTCAGGAAAAATAATCGGGGCCCGGATTTCCTATAGCTTTTTGAGTTATTCATTTCTAAAGTTACTAATTTCTCCCTTATAAAGAAATTGTTATGTATTCTATGAATGTAAACAAATCCTCAAGCAGGCACTGGATTGGACGTAGTAATAATAATCTTCTTGCCATTGGGCTTGGTCTCTAGGGGTTAGCGTGCTAACCTTCTATTCCAAGGGTCGCGGGTTCGGATTCCAAGCAGACCGATGATTTTATTCAAGCCATTTGGATGCCAAAAAAGATTAT
>JAKCPI010016291.1:0-12225 GCA_023213315.1 Euborellia annulipes | reverse complement strand
CAAATATGTCGGTGGTGGTCGGTTCTCTCATTTTATATATTAATTAAATAATAAATAATGGAACAGTGCCTTCCCGGGAGCCGGCCCGATACAATCCACTTCGAGTTCGTCCATCATTCCATCACCATTCGTCAACATCAACAACAACAACAACAACCAGTCCAACATCCACCACAGTGCCGACAACAACCCTCTCAAGCAGCGGTCAGCAACTACAACACAACAACTCCCACCTTCACCACCAGATATACACCATAACACCCATCACCTTCATCATCACTATGCGGCGACCATGGGCCATTTGTCGCATCATCAGTCGGTGCATGTGTTGGGTGCTGGGTACGAACACCAAGTCCTTCACCTTCGTTACCGCCCTTTTAGTTCTGCATCGTCCAGTTTAAGTGAAGCATCTGGGTAGCGCCCGAGGAGCGAGCAGTGGTGGGGAAGATGCTGCCTCCTATGTCACAGGTAGACAAGTCTTATTTAATAAAGAATTCTTTCAACAAACCATCACCATTTGAATTGTTGGAAATTATTTTTGTTTTAAAAATCGTTTTCGGGATTTTTTTATATTAAGAAATCCCTGAAACAAACATTTTTTCGAATTGTGAACTCTTTTGGAACTTTGTGATATTATATTTTATTATAAAAAAAAAGGAAGGTTATATTTATTTTTTTCTTAATTTAGCTATAAAATATTTGTGGTAATTATTTTTTTTAGATAAGTCCTCCTTGGTGACACTCGGATCTCGTCTCTGACCTCGTCAGGTGTCGGAACATCAAACAGTGATACGCCCCGAGGGTCAACAATTCTCCTTCCAGGCACTCATGTCGTTTGCCCCTGGAGAATTATAGCTCCAGCACTCCTGGACATCTACGAATCAGTCAAGGAGATTTACTTGGAAGGTTTTTTTATTTTATTTTTTGAATCATTTTAATTTATTTGTATGACAAAAATTTCTCAGTTTTAAGTTGAACAATGTTTTGAAATTAAAATAAATTTTTTTTTTTTTTTTTTTTATTGTTTTCCACCCCATATTCTACACCAAAATATTGACTTTAATATCTCTTGACCTTACTGAATTAAATTTTTTTTTATTTTAGTGACCGCAACCACAGACTGTGGCCTATTAGAGGGCCGAATTGTTAGGACAGCTGGAGGAGGTCCAGGATCTTCCGCTTCCGGATTATTCCCCGCCCATTGTGTCGCTGAGACGAGTTCATCTTCGTCTTTAGTTGGATCAGGTTCTGCGACTGTTCATAGACCAACAGCACGAGTACAAGGTCGTCGAGAAGTCACCTCTTCACAAAATAAACATTTTGCCACAGCGCCTAGGCTCAAAAAACAGTAAGATAAAAAAAAACATTTTTTAATAATTTTGAAACGCATATATGTATATTCATTTATCAAAGCATTTTTTATTATAATCCAAAGAATTCACCTTTGCCAGCAATTGAAACAGTCTTAAATTTAATTTTTGAAACTTAACCTAGTGTTTAGATAGCATTTTTATTAATTAATTTGATTTTTATATTTTCTTAGTCGAGTTCCTGCCGAACAACGAACCGTCGTCCTCCATCGGGCTCGTAAAGGTTTCGGCTTTGTACTCAGAGGAGCTAAAGCCACATCACCTTTAATGGAATTGCAACCTAATGAAAGATGTCCAGCACTCCAATATTTGGACGATGTCGATCGTGGAGGAGTAGCCGACATGGCTGGATTACGAAAAGGAGATTATCTAGTCGCTGTAAGAATTAATCCCTAATTGGAATTTTAACTAATTTTTATTTAAGATAGCAAATTTTCGAGATGAGTTTGTGTAAAAATTGCGCCCCCCTGGAGTCGAACCAGGGCCATCACGCTCTCGCGTCCTGGTCCTGGGGGCGCAATTTTTGCCCAATCAAACACAAACTCATCTCACAATTTTGTTATCTTAAACAATATATTGACTGGCTAATTTATAGTCTATTTGAGCGTTAATTGAAAAAAATTTTACCCTAGTTAATGTTTTTTAATAAATTTTTTTCTTTCAGATAAATGGCGAAGATGTTTCAGCTGCATCTCATGAACATGTTGTTGATTTGATCCGAAGATCTGGCGATCTAGTTCAAATGACGGTGGTCTCGTTAGGACCTTTGCCCAATCAACAACCTCTTCTTCTTCCAAGTAGCAAGAGCAGTTCTACGTTGCCTGTTCCCGCAACAGCAGGCGGCGGTGGAGCTCCGCCGATGGGAGGTCAAGGTGGTGCAGCACCTCAAGGACGCCAATATGCCACATTACCTCGCAAGTTGAATAACACTGGAACATTAGGTATTAATCAATAAACAATTTCACCCTTACTCTTCATTATGTTAATATTCCCTTTATCTTTTATATTAAAGGACGGTCTCCAGCTCCATTGCCTCCACGTCGGGACCCAAAAACCACATTGAGTGTAGGAAGAGCGCGTGCAAGGAGTATGGTTGCAGGTCTCGGTAGGCTTCCATTTCTCTGCACAATTTCCTTCATGAATTCATTCATTCAATCATCTCAACCCTTTCTTCTCTTTCTAATCAAAATAAGAAATATTATTTATATTTTATGAAGTAGAGATGGCGAATCCAATCAATTTAGAAAGCTATATTCAAAGTAAAGGCGTATATATGATTTTTCCGGGGGATGGGGCCTTCTCATTTTTTGATTCACACCTCCCTCCTCCTCTTTATATTAAAGGGCGATCTCAAGCTCCATTGCCTCCACGTTGGAACCCAAAAAATCCACAGATTAACAAATTTCGACCCAGCTATAGAATATGATAAAAAATATTAGATTAATGTCCACTCTCAATAAAAAAAATTTCTTATGAAATATCCGTTTTTTTTTTTTTTTTTTTTAAGAGGATTTTAAATGTTTCCTTCTATTTTTCATTTTAGTAGATTTTTTTCCCTTTATTTACCATGGCCTTAGGCTATCCCGCCAGTATACACCACTACAAACATATTTTTAAAAAAATTTTAAATGTTTTAAGTGAAGTTATCTTATAATTTATTTCGACCTGTCTATTGCTGCTATGTTCATTATTGTTCATTGTCGTTTTAATTTATTAATGGCTTCTAATACATAAATCCATCGAGTTCCATAATTTGTTGAATGATGATTAGATGGTTTATCGTTCATATATACCAAGGAAAGGCCATTATAAAATGGTAAAGTTAATTAATTTAACAGGTGAAGGCTAGGCTCTTGGCAATGAGAAAAATAACTTTTTAGAGTGTTTTCTCCGAATATTTCGAAGGCATTTAATAGCACTTCTTCATCAGCGGCTGTACAAATAAAATAAAATAAATAATTAGAGTGAGTTTATACATATTTAAATATAGAAATCAAAATTAACAATGTTATTATACCTCACTCTATTTCCACATACTAGTTAAAATTTCGGAGCGAAACGTCTGAGAGGCAGATCTGTGCATGATAACCAGACCTCGCAAGCAATAAGGCGTCAATGACAAATAATTTACTTAATTATATCAAATAGGTGGCTCAAATCAAACGAAAGGTCAATGCATCGAGATTTAAATAGATTAATATTTGTTATCAAAAAAAGAAATGCCATTGAACAGATGGAAAAATAATTTAATAAATTATTAGATAGAAATAAAATAAAAATTTTTAAGATATTAATTGGAATAATTTACGAGGCCAACAATGCTTTTATGTCACCCGACAAGCCTTCGGTGTCTACTTTATAATTGACAGCCGTACTGATGTGCTTTTGAATATAGCAAGACTCTTTGAAAAACCTCTTCATTCTATTGGACTCAGTGTCAAGAATCTCAAAATTGTTATAATCAAAACGATGGCCTCTCTCAAAACAGTGTTTAGCCAGGCTTGTAGCGGCACCTGAAACGGCCCTACCCTCCGACCTCCTATGTTCGGACATTCTCACATTAGCGAATCTCCCTGTATTTCCCACATAAACGCCGTTGCAATTGTTACATTTTATTTTATAAATTATATTTTTTCTATTTTCTTTATTGACTTTGTCCTTTGTGTTAAAGAACACAGAAAGATTTGTCAATGTCCTTGGCGTTATTTGGAAATTATAATTTTTAAAGAGAGTTTTTATTCTTCCAAACGTGGGTGGGAGATAGGTCAATGAGAAAAATTGTTCATTTGCATTGTTGTTATTGTTCATAGGGGCAGGAGGAGCAGTCCGCGGTGGTGGGGCAGTCATCACTGATTGAATAATTTTGTTAACTAATGATTTCGGGTAGTTATTAGCAGAGGCCATCTTTTTGAACTCAACGACATTTCGGTCCCAAAATTCTCTATCACTCAACCTGAGTCTCCTCAGTAAAGTACCTTTAAGGACATTAATTAAGGAAATTAATTTAAGATATTAATTAAGGACAGTCAACCTCTTTTAAATAAGCTAGACAAAAGCACATTAAGGCTTAAATTTCATTTGTTGAACCTTGAAATTAGAGACACTTATTCTACATTGCACTCACTAGAAACAAATTTCCAAAATTTGCACACACATTTTCGAAATACCGCCAATAACAATTTTTTAAAATGGCAAATAAATAATAAACTGAGTTGCTTGAACACTAATTGTATCAAATTCAGAAAACCGTTGGTCAACAAATTAAACAATTTAAAAAGGCTCCAAACACCTTTTATTAATAACAGTGTTAAGGGTGTCGAAAATTTTTCAAAATTGGAGATCCCTGACACTGTTAAAAACGTTCTCAGTTTTGGCCCTAAGTTCAATGTACCGATCACCACCTACAATCCCAGGGATGTAATAAATGTGATTACAGACTGCGAATTTATCTTACGCATTAACTACGAACTATTTGAGCAAAATAATAACATTATAAGATCAAAAATATGCGACATATTAAAACGTTATAAAAACTCTTTTAATACCAGTAATGTTATTATGAATAGAGATAAGCATATTGTTAAAAATCTGGTGTGACTGGCGCACAGCACACAACTTTCTCTTACCTTCGGTAATCGAAAGTTGTGTACTGTGCTTGTCTCACCAGATTTTTTGTGTCGACATGTATTTAGTTGCCGACAGTACGGTACATTCGATTTTCAAGATGTAAAATATATAAGTATGGAAAAAATATTTATATTTTGTTACCATAGCAACCATAGGAGAAATTCCTATCTTTCCTATGAAGAACAAGAGTAAAGTGGTCTTCAGAAGATTTCAATCACAAAATGAGAATATACATTTTATAGAGAATCTAAAAAATAATTGATTTTTGAATTTTAAAAAAAATCGTTGGAGCAAATTTTGAGAAAATCGAAAAAAACTGAAAAAGTGCATCAGTAAAGTACTAGTACTTTTTGGCTGATTTTGTTCAAAAGCTTCGTGTCACGTCCCATGGGGGTGCCTAACTTAAATATAAAATTTCAACTTCCTAGCTCTTTTCGTTCTTGAGATATTTTGTTCACAGACACACACACAGACAGACACACAGACAGACACACAGACAGACAGACCATGTCGCGAAAACCACTTTTTTGGATTCAGGGGACCTCAAAACGTGAAGATCCATCAAAATCTCGACATCGAATTTTTGACATGAATCCAATACTTTCTCTCTCTATATATTAACATATATATAGAGGTACGAGAAAGTAAAAATGTACAAAATTGTAAGAAATGGCTCAAGTCAAATGAGGCAGAAATTGTGGTCACTAAATCGGACAAGGGAAATGTCACAGTTATATTGGATAGGGTTGACTACGAGACCAAAATGCATGAATTGTTATCCGACACCGCCAACTATACACCTCTTAATAAAGATCCGACAGACCGAATTGTTAAAGGCTTGAAAAATCTCTTCAATAAGATCTTTGTTGGTGATGAAGCTAAGGAGCTTATAAATAATTTAATTGTCAAGAATCCAACACCACCAAGGATTTACGGCGTCCCAAAAATACACAAGAACGGTACCCCACTCAGGCTTATAAACTCAACAATAGACAGCCCCCTTTACAAAGTAATGAAATACCTAGCAAAACTTATAAGCTTTGTTAGTAAAGACAACCCGTATAAATTAACAGACTCATTTAATGCATATGATAGCCTCAAAAGTGTTACATTGCCCAAAAATCATTACCTAGTGTCTTTTGATGTCGTCTCGTTGTTTAATTCGATCCCAATCGCCCTCTCACTTTCTCTATTAAAAAAGTACTGGAGTAGAATAGATGACCACACACCCTTAAGTGTCGATAATTTTATAACATTGGTGAAATTCTGCTTAGAGAACAGTTACTTTAAATATAAAAACAAGTACTATCTTCAAAAAAGTGGGTTGGGCATGGGTTTAAACATAGCGCCAGCTATAGCGGACATGGTGATGCTTGACTTCCACCTCACCACCGTTTCGCCATTAAAACCACCTTTTTTCTTACAATACGTTGATGACGCTATCACGGCTTTGAAACACGAGGATATCCCCTAACTTTTTAAATAGCATCAATTTATATAATGAGTCAATTAAATTCACTTGTGAAGTGGAGGTTGAAGGAAAAATCCCATTTTTTGGACATGCTGTTGACGAACAAAACCCCGTCCTTACAAATAAATTGGTATTCTAAGCCCTATTCGAGTGGACGAATACTCAATTTCTTGTCCTACAGCCCACCATCCCATAAAAATTAATGTCCTTAAAGGTACTTTACTGAGGAGACTCAGGTTGAGTGATAGAGAATTTTGGGACCGAAATGTCGTTGAGTTCAAAAAGATGGCCTCTGCTAATAACTACCCGAAATCCATTAGTTAACAAAATTATTCAATCCAGTGATGACTGCCCCACCACCGCGGACTGCTCCTCCTGCCCCTATGAACAATAACAACAATGCAAATGAACAATTTTTCTCATTGACCTATCTCCCACCCACGTTTGGAAAGAATAAAAAACTCTCTTTAAAAATTATAATTTCCAAATAACGCCAAGGACATTGACAAATCTTTCTGTGTTCTTTAACACAAAGGACAAAGTCAATAAAGAAAATAGAAAAAATATAATTTATAAAATAAAATGTAACAATTGCAACGGCGTTTATGTGGGAAATACAGGGAGATTCGCCCAATGTGAGAATGTCCGAACATAGGAGGTCGGAGGGTAGGGCCGTTTCAGGTGCCGCTACAAGCCTGGCTAAACACTGTTTTGAGAGAGGCCATCGTTTTGATTATAACAATTTTGAGATTCTTGACACTGAGTCCAATAGAATGAAGAGGTTTTTCAAAGAGTCTTGCTATATTCAAAAGCACATCAGTACGGCTGTCAATTATAAAGTAGACACCGAAGGCTTGTCGGGTGACATAAAAGCATTGTTGGCCTCGTAAATTATTCCAATTAATATCTTAAAAATTTTTATTTTATTTCTATCTAATAATTTATTAAATTATTTTTCCATCTGTTCAATGGCATTTCTTTTTTTTGATAACAAATATTAATCTATTTAAATCTCGATGCATTGACCTTTCGTTTGATTTGAGCCACCTATTTGATATAATTAAGTAAATTATTTGTCATTGACGCCTTATTGCTTGCGAGGTCTGGTTATCATGCACAGATCTGCCTCTCAGACGTTTCGCTCCGAAATTTTAACTAGTATGTGGAAATAGAGTGAGGTATAATAACATTGTTAATTTTGATTTCTATATTTAAATATGTATAAACTCACTCTAATTATTTATTTTATTTTATTTGTACAGCCGCTGATGAAGAAGTGCTATTAAATGCCTTCGAAATATTCGGAGAAAACACTCTAAAAAGTTATTTTTCTCATTGCCAAGAGCCTAGCCTTCACCTGTTACCATTCATATTACTTGGCACGCCACATCCTTTTGTATATTTAATTAATTTAAATTTATTTTTATAATTTTAATTTAATTTTATTTTTTACATTGAATAACGATCAACTCATAAACCTCCCGGAAGGGGTTATTTTAGGTTAATAAGGCTTATATAAAATTATATTTAAGTCTTACGTATAATATAAAATATTAATTGTTGACCTAATATAGTGAATAACTTGCAATTGTGTTAAATAATTTTTCCTAGTAGCCTTTTTATTTATTTTAAATTTTAATATACGTATTTTAATTTTTCTAAGTAAATTAACAAAATGGCACCCATCTATGGAATATTATAAAAAAATATTATTGTTATTTACGTATATTGAGGCTCAAATATGTTGTTTAGTTATTTTTAATCAATTATTTTTAAATTTATATATTTAAAAATATTTTATATATAAAATATATATTTTATATATAAAGTCCAATCAATTGTAGCTAGTTTCACAATTATTCATTGTTGGCTTAATATTTTGCAATTTCGTTAAATAATTTTGCTGCTAAATGAACTAAATATATTTTATGATTTTAAAATTCAATTATTTGATAATTATATAAAGATATCTCTTATCATAGAGTATAATGTAAACTTTCTATAAGAAGTTTGAAAATATTTAAAATTGGAAAGAGAAAGGAAATTATCTGCCCTGATCTGTCTTTGCTAACCTAAAATCCATTAATTCCTTGTATGTCTCTTTCATCCCTCAGCGCACTTTCATTTTCATATTAATAATATAATACTCGATTTTATTTTACTAATTGTTTATTCACTTTTCATCTTTAAACGAATTATAACAGAAGGTGGAAGTGGTTCTGCAAACGCAACAGCCTCATCGTCTTTAGATAAGGATGTCGATGATGAGAGTGGATGTTCTGTAGCATCAGCTGGACCTAAAAGTGGATCTGCTGAATCTGTTCATCATCAACATGGATCCGGCGGTGAGATTTTCATATTATTTTGCTATTATTATTTACTTTGGTGAAGTTGATGCAAAGGATTTCCTTATTTAATAACTATGACACATTTTCTGCTTAGAGCAGAAAGAGAAAATACAAACTTGAAGAGCTTTTTAATTAAAGTAAAAATAAGTTGAATTTTCATCTAAATCTTTGAGCAAAACTTTGAATTTTATTTGTGCTTAGAGAACCACTCTATTATAAGGGGTTGAAAAATAGTTTTTTATTTCTAAAAAAAACTCACCTTTGATATTGTAGGAAGTAACACACCAGTTCAACCCCGGACGGCATCAATTCGTGCTCGACCGACTTCGTCTAGAATTACAGCAGCGGAATTGGAAGAACTTTTTTCAAAGGCAGCAAGGAGGTGGTGGAAATAGTGGAGGCAGCGGAAGTGGAAGTGGCAGTGGCGCAGGAAGTGCAGAGGGTGTAATGACTTCTCGTTTCCAAAATAACATGTCGCAACCTGGTTCCCCGGCCGCTCGTACGCCACGCGTTTATGCAAGTGTAGCGGAAATGAAACGTAGCAAAGGAAAGGTAATTATTGTATTATATATTTCATACTTCTATCATAGACTTATTTTGTATAATATAATCTTGTTCATTCTGTTTAGGGGAGTGGTCGAGTTCGGTTCCTGGGGGTCTCTTGGCTTCGGAGCATCACGAAGCAGCACTGGAGGAGTGGGTCCTGCCAACGTTCAAGGCGGTGCAATCTTAGGAGCTTATGGTCCTGGAGGCTTCGTTGCTGGAGGTGGAGAAGGCTTTCTACATAGGGACTTTCATAGTACGCCTGATCTCGTCCATGCAGGCGGTCTCTATGGCACTCCAACTCTATGGACTAAAGGCCACCGAAGTCAAGAAGATGTTACCACTCTAGTAAGAAAATTGAACATATTTTTCACAAATATATATTAATAATATTTGAAAAATATTTACATATTCTTTAAAAATAAAATCTGGTGTGACTGGTCGCACAGCACACAACTTTCTCTTACCTTTGGTAAAAGAAAGTTGTGTAATACCAGTTGCCACACCAATTTTTTGTGTCGAGATATATTTAGTTTCCGCCAATATATTAGAATTCAAAATGTCAAATTTATAAACATGGGAAAATATTTATATTTTGTTACCATAGCAACCATTTCTCCTATCTTTCCTATGAAGCAGAAGAGTAAAGAGTGCTTCAAACAATTTTCAGGGCAAAATGAGAATATACATTTTAAAGAGCATCTAAAAAAATAATTGATTTTTGAATTTTAATCAAAATCATTAGAGGCGAATTTTGAGAAAATCGAAAAAAATGAAAAAGTACATCAGTAAACTACTAATACTTTTTGGTCGATTTGGATTAAAAGCTTATTTTCACGCCTCAGGAGGTGTCTAACTGAATATTAAATTTCAACCTCCTAGCTCAATTTCATGCTTTAAATAGAACACAGACAGACACCCTCTAACACAGAGACAGACCACTTTTTTGGGCTCAGCGGACCTCAAAAGTGTATATCCATCAAAATCTCGACATCGAATTTTTGATATGAATCCAATACTTTCTCTCTATACATTTTAAGCAATTAAAAGAGAATTGCATTAATGTTCGTTTGTTGTTTTTATTTTTGTAGCAAGCGTTGTTACGACCAGCAGCCCCGCTACCTCCCCCCACGCATCCTCCCCCCGCCACCTCCTGTCGGTCAAGTAGTCAAAGTGGATGTTGCAAGGTCAACTACCAAGAGTGAATATGCCAATACTGGGGCAACTGGCGTAAGTTAATCATTTAATTGAAAAATTTGAAAATCGATCAAATTGTGATTGATAACTTTTTTTTATTTTATTTCAGCCTGGTTCTCCTGGGATTACCTGAGACAGCATCATCGAATTCTGTTGGAACGAATAATATTTCAGCTACCGTCGATGAGAATGGGACTGGTAACGATGTCATGTCTAGTTTTCGACCGGCAGCTAATGCCAAACTTTATGCAAGTCCAGAAGATGTTAAGACAGTTGGATTTAGATCACGTTCCTTGCCTTCACACGGTGGGCGATCTCACGTAAGAATTATCATATATCATTATAACTTTCTCTTACCTAAAATGTATTATATAGAGTGAAAGTATTGCGATCATGTCAAAAATTCGATGTCGAGATTTTGATGGATATGCATGTTTTGAGATCTCCGAGTCCAAAAAGTGGGTCCCGCAAAATTGGTCTTTCTGTGGGTCTGTGTGTAACGATTGTAAACATGAAGGAATTGAAATACGGGATTGAAATTTGTTATTTAAGTTGGGACCATGAGCGTAACTAGAAAATTTTGCTGGGGGGGGGCCCATGGGAACAACCATCCTCGCTGGGGGGCCATGGGACCAGCCATCCCTCCTGGAAGGCCACATATTCACTCATTCTTTCTTAGGTCCGGGAGCTTTCTGGGGCGGGGGGGCCAGTTAGGCCCATGTTAGAGACCTTCCCGGGCACTCAAAATAAGCTTTTGGACAAAATCGGTCAAAAAGTACTAATGCTTTACTGAAGTAGTTTTTCAGTTTTTTTCGGTTTTCTCAAAATTGGCTCTAATGATTTTAATTAAAATTCCTAAATCAATTATTTTTAAAATCCTGTTTAAAATGTAAATTCTCATTTTGCCCTTGAAATTGTTTGAAGTACACTTTACTGGTGTAGTATTTAAAGATTTTTCAAATTTAGTTTCTGGCTCTTCCTTCCAGGGGGTCAAAGTTAAATCCCTATGGGGGGGGATTTGCATGTTAATTTAGATTCAAAAGGGGATCCTCTATGGAACTTTTACACATTTAAAAAAAAATTTCCAATTTTGAAATTTTCTACCGGTATTTATTTAGAATTCTCTATTGTGTATAAAATATCCAAATATTAGATTAAAATTTTGAAAAATAACTCATTGTTTATTTCAAGCAGTCAACATTTAAAACGTAAGTTTGGAAAATGGGAAACTAAATATAGTCTCCGACTCAAAAAATCTAGTGCTGACTAGCATCACGTACACAACTTTTTCCCGATTACCGGGGTTAAGGGAAAGTTGTGTTCTGTGCTTACCATACACAGCAGATTTTTATTATAACGATGTTTTCGTTTTTTGTTCATTGGACATTCTCTCCTTTTCATATTTCTCTAATCTGCGTTTGGAAAAAACAAAAATTACATTTTAACAAATCTGAGAAATTTTATAATTTTCTTAAGATTTTTTTGAATTTTACAGGTTCGTAAATCGCAGGTGTCCATGCTGGCACCCTGACCAAACAATCGTCAACATGTTCGGCCGGGACGCCATCGTTACAACGACAATGTCCCCACCTACCCACGGGTATGACACCCACCAACAACAATAACGCTTCGACACCAACTAATCCCTACCTACGCCCAACCATTCCGG
>JAKCPI010016290.1:0-28777 GCA_023213315.1 Euborellia annulipes | reverse complement strand
TATAAAAATATTTTACTAAAAATTTAACTTAATTATTTTTTTACATTTTATTAAAAATTAGATTAGACTTCCTCCCCAGCTGCATCGGGAGAGAGGATGCCTCTCTCTCCTGCATCGGGGGACATCATCAACTTGGTACTTGGATGTGATTTATATACGAATACAAATTTAAATGTATTTACTTTTTGATCTATAATTTGAAAATTCATTTTCACGCCTTAAATTATAGTTTAATAGTTTAAATATAGAGGGGGGAGGGGATGCACCATGCCAACGACAGGCATTTTATTTTTGAACTTGCAGCTACTCCTCATGAAGCTAATAGTGGAGAAATCTGTTGGAGATTCGTAATTGAGGTTGGGATTGAGGTGTCTCTATAGGTAAACGAGAGTCAGGGAGGGATGTCGTTTTTCCAGGGATAGCCTGGATGTAAATAACGCATACCCTTAAGGCCAGGGACAGGCCCGAGGGCCCCGCCGATCTGATGGTGGGGACCGGGTATATACAATTACAATTCGTTCGTATTTCTAATTAGGCTAGGTAGGATCTCTTTCACTAAGCCCCCTGGTCTCTCGTTTACTCGTAATCCAAAAAATCACGTTTATTCTCACTGATATAATTTCTTCAGTCACCGAACTTTTTGAAATTTCGCATATTCTTTTTAATGCAAATAATACAAATAATTGTTCGTGAATACATTATTTGTGCTTGAATTATTTACAAATTTTGTTTTTTATATTAAAGAAAAATAAGAAGTCTTCAAGATCAAGTATTACACGATTTAATAAGTAAGTAAATTTCATATAGGCTACATAAAAATATAACGAGCAAAACTAATTCAAATCTTATATTTTTTCAGATGACATGACGTTGGTAGCAACTCATCGAATTTTGTTATTTTGGATCTTTTAATGTACACAGTAAGTAAATACAAATTAAAGGCGCCCCTTTTGGATTATGCCCTTTGGGGGTTAGGTACACCACTGTTTATTTGATGGGTGATCAAATTTGACAATTTCTGATCCATTTTTATATTAAATTTCTTACAAACGCGAATTCACTTTTTTTAAATGAATTTTTATATATTTTTTTTTTTTTATTATTTTATAAATACGTATTGTGAAGTGCACATAAAAAAGAAGTCTTCAAGATTAATTTTTAATGCAAAAGTAAGTAAATTTTCAGTTAAGTGATATAATCAAAATATGGAAACCAATTTTTTTTTTTTTTAGGTAACAATTTTGGTGAGGATTGGTGGGCTATGAGGGGAGGAGGAGGCCCAAAAAAAAAAAAAAAAACAATCTTACCATTTTTGGATTATAAGTAAATTTCATAGTTATTAATATTAAAATAAAATGAGCTAAAAACTAATTCAAATTTTATATTTTTCAGATGACGTATTTCCTTGACGTTATTTTTTTTATTTTGGTTAAATAAAAACAAACTTATTTAATAATACAAATGAAGGAAATATTTTGCCTTAAGAGTGTATCATTATCATCCAGTGGTATCTACTCATCGAATTTTTCTTGTTTCGAGCTTTTAATATACACAGTAAGTAAATTAAAGGCCCCTTTTTGAAATTTGGTCTTTTAGAGTTAGCTACGCCACTGTTTATTACTTTCTCTTACCTATATGTTAATATATAGAGAGAAAATATTGGTTTTATATCAAAATTTCGACGCCGAGATTTGTGTCGAGGAAAGTTGTGTTCTGGGCTTGTCACACCAGTTTTTTTCTGTCGACATATTTTGTTTTCGATAGTAGGGTACATTTGAATTCAGGATGTAATTTTTTTTTTTCTCATTCGCTCTCACATTCACACAGTCTTTTCGGCAACTTAGGCCATTTAAGACTTTTACGATAACCGTTATTTATTAATATATATTTATTTGGGGTCCAGGCATTCTTATTTAAAGATGTAAAATTTGAAAATATTTGTAATTTGTTACCATGCCAACCATTTCTCCTATCTTTCCTATGAAATACAAGAGTAAAGTGTGTTTCAAAAGATACTAAGGGAAAAAATGAGAATATACCATCTATTGCAATAGTATTGAGAATAAAGCCCGGCAGTTAGGCAGCCCAAATGGTACACGTTCACTAATATATTAAAAAGATAAATTTTTATGGTAATAAAGGCCGATCGCCCTATTGTCTGCTTTGAAAAAGATATTTCTTAGACATACCAGCTGCCATTTGGGCTGCCTAACTTCCGGGCTTTATTCTCAATACTATTGCAATAGATGGTACATTTTAAAAAGCATCTGAAAAAATAATTAATTTATTAATTTAATCCAAATCGTTGGAGTAAATTTTGAGTAAATAAAAAAATTAAAAAAAATACTGAAAAAGTACATCAGTAGTTCTTTTCGTTCTTGAGATATTTATTTCAGTCACATACACACATGCAGACAGACTATAAACCACTTTTTTGAACTCAGGGGACCCCAAAACATGTATTTCAATCAAAATCTCGACAACGAATTTTAGAAATAAATCCAATACTTTCTCTCTATTTATAAATACATATATAGGTAAGAGAACATACAAAGAGAAGAGTAAAAAAATCTGGTGGGACTGAACGTACACCAAACAACTTTTAATCTGCCATCACATTAGATTTTTCTCCCGACATATTTAATTTCCAATATCAATCATATATTTCTTATACCTGAATTAGGAATTTTGTTCAGATTCGAGGGGGAGGAGGGGGGGGGGGGCGATACGAATTTGTTTTTTAGAACTTGGTAATTTAGACTATATTTCTGTTAATTTCAAATGAATGCTTGACATCTTTTTCCACAATTTTGAGTTGTAGGGTAATTAAAAAGTAAAACTCGAATTTAGAACAAAAAAAATGAAATTATAATTTAGTAGAGCTAAGTTTAGAAACCGTCATAAAAAAAAGTTAAACTTGAGTTGTAACACTATATTTATTTATTTTCAACTTATTCGAAAAATCCTATCCATTGTCCCTCTCTTATTTCTTCTTTTTCTTAAAATGTTTGTCATGAACCTTTTCTCTCTCTCTCTCTCTCTCTCTCCCTTTAATCTGTTTAATTTCTCTACCGCAAAGTCGAACTTGATTGAGAATCATCACCTCTTAGTTTCGTGGTGGGAGAGGATAATTAATGAGAGACGTTTTTCAATTAAATTCCTCTCTAACTTTGAGGAGAAAATTCAAATAAAGACACAAAAATCTTCTTTTCACTCTTGAGAGATATTGACACCTGCAACTTTCACATAAATTGGAAGAGAAAAAAAAAGATGATAAGGGTCATATAACCCTTTATCGAATCCCTTCAATTTTCCTTGATATGAATGAACCTAAGCAATTTCTTATTTTTTTTTTGAAGAATTTGACTCAAGAAGAATTTGACTCCACTTTCAACGTTTTAAATTAATCAACTTATTCATCAGAGACTATCATTTATTAAATAAATTCTAAAATACTATTTTTTTCACAATTAGTAATGTTTTGTCCAGACCCTAACGCGTTACTTATTATGTGGATGACCCCTAAAGGTCTTCTCACCAAGTAGTTTCCACGTGAAACAATTTTTTTAAAAATCTGGTGTGAGTAACCTCACATTCCACTTCGGTAATCGAAAGTTGTACAATGTTGTTACACATTTTTTTTCGTAATGAAATATGACAATCAAAATTTTCGAATTTTTTATACTTTTTATACTACAAAATTCTTTTTTAATTTTAAGATTTTTATTTTAATTTTTTAAGTTTTTTCGGCATCTTAGGCCACGTAGACTTTTAAAAGATACACATATAAATATCACGATACAAATCATCCAGGCATATAATTTGAAGGGTTTTAAAAAAGGCACTTTTCAAAAATAATAACACTTTTAGCCGAAATTTTTTTCTCTTTATTCTTCACTGTAGTGCAGTGTCATTCAGCATTTTGCCTAACCAAAAAAAAAGTAATTTTCGAAAATTTTGGTCACTCAGGGCACAAAACTCCTTGAAGCTGCGCCCCCGAATTGCTATATATTTTTCGATGCTTTATAATAAGTTCACTACTTTGTTATATCAAGTAAATTAGTTAGATTAGAGAAAGTAAAAATCTCTTATTTAATTTTTCTTCTGTCTTTCATAAACATGGAACGCAAATTTAATTTAAATCACAAAGTATTTTTTTGGGGAGAAGAATCAATCAATTTTTACACCCAAATTCCTTCCTTTAAAGTGAGTTCGTTGAGTTTCTATTTATTTACGTATTATTATAATAGTCGAAATGCATTTGGATCATTAAATCTCAAATATCCCAAATATATCTGTGGCGAAAGCGTTGATAATACTAGAGTTATATTAAAGGGATGATTAATTAAAAGCGGATAACATCACACGATTTCCCTTTTATATTCTATATTTTCTTTAAGCTCTAATTTGTTTTTTTTTTCTTTTGAAAACAAAGAGTAGGTTTTTAATTGACAAAGTGAAATTGAAAAAATAAAAGATAAAAAAAACGTATTTATTTCTCCAAGCACAGTTGAAGCAAAAAAATAAAATAAAAATGATTTCCTGAATCGATTGAATCTTTCTTTGGTTTTGTCTCCGATGGATTGATAGAAGGGGGATGGAAGTGAAAGGAGGAGAGGGAAGGGGGGGGGAATACGTCATCACCAACCGAAGATCACAAAATAGCATACTGAAAAATATTTAAATCACGTATTTATTCTTGAGAGTTTCTTTAATGTTATAAAAAAAAAATATTTCCATCTTTACGAGACAATATGTATACGACCTAGGTCTATGCGTATATTCAAGTTGATGCATTCAATAATAAACTGAAAAAGATTTAAAAAGTTCTTCTTCATTTCGACAGAATATCGAAACTTTTTATAGATTCACGAAAGAAAATATAAAACTTTATGAAAATAAATATGAATATAGTTTTTTTTTTTTTTTTTTTTTTTTCAATTATGTTCGCTTTATTTTGTGTTCAGTATAATTTTCTCTCTTGTAAAAAAAAAAAAAAAAATATCTAATTAAATATGAATGACAAACAAATAATAATCTTTTATAAAATTTCCATTAAAATTAAAAACAGCGTGTAACAAGAGTAGTGACAAATATCGAAACCTATTATAAAGCCCTATTGAAAAATGTGATGAAATAAAATATCACTGTGGAGGGCAGGGCGTAACCTTAAAGGGATTGAGTTATTTATATCGAGGAACCAAATTTTTGAAATTACTTTTTTTTGGGTTTCTGTAAAATAAACTTTATTTTCATTTAAAAAAAAAATCTGGAGTGACTGGTCGCACAGTAAGCAACTTTCTCTTCAAGAGTAAGTTGTGTTCTGTGCTTGTCACACCAGATTTTTTGTGTCGATATATGTTTAGTTTCTGACAGTACGGTACATTCGAATTTCAAGGTGTAAAATTTATAAGTATGGAAAAATATTTATATTTTGTTATTATGGCATCCTCTTTCCTGTGAAGTACAAGAGTAAAGTGGTCTTCAAGAAAATTTCAATGACAAAATGAGAGCATCTAAAAAATAATTGATTTTTGAATTTTAACCAAATTTTGAGAAAATCGAAAAAAAAACTGAAAAAGTGCATCAGTAAAGTTCTAGTACTTTTTAACCGATTTCGTTCTAAAGCTTCCTGCCACTTCCCAACTGGGTCCTAACTTAAATGTAAAATGTCAACCTCACAGCTCTTTTCGTTCTTGAGATATATTTTCGAATGAGAGGAAACAGTGAAATTTTAAGTACTTCATTTTTAAACACCACCCAGTGGCGTAGCGAGTTTCGGGCCCGGGGCACAATATCTTTTTAGCCCCCTCCCCCCCCCCCCATTCGAAAACCATATATTATATGTAAAATATACTCGCAAATTAATAAATAAATAAAGTCATAGGCTCAAGCTTTAATTTTGCGATAAAATTATCCAGCAATTTTTTGTTTTACGGACCATTTGGCGCCTGTGTGAGTAGCGCCCGGGTCATGATGACCCCCCTTGACACCCCCCCTTCGCTACGCCACTGGCATCTCCCTATTTTATATGTAATAATAAAAATATTATGTATGATGTATGATGTAATTTATAATACTAATGGGATAGGTCGGTTAATCGGATAAGAGAGGTTTTTTTACTGTTTTGTGATCATGTCAAAAATTTGATAACGAGATTTTGATGGATATGAGCCCGCGTTTGCTCAGGGGTCCAGGGGTCTTGTGGGTACGTGGATGGCGACCACGAGCTGCCCGAGCTGGGACAGGCAGTCCTTCAGTTCTTTAAATGTCTGTCTCTTCCTCTTTTCAACAGGCGTCAGACCTTGCGACGTTCCGGCTTGTCCTATTTCTTTCGGACGCATGTTAGGTTTGGAGGGAAAGAGTGAGGACCGTCGACCCCCATCGCGGGACAAGGCGAGGAGAGAAGAGGAATTATGAGCCCGCGTGAATATTTTTTCGATTCCCTCTTTTATTGCCAATATCCGGTCTTTTTGTCATCTCTCTTTTGCTTATTATTTACTAATACAATGCTTGCTTCTTAAACGAAAAATTTTTTAAATTAATTTACAAATTCATTTTATTTTATTTTTTTCCCCTCGTATTTCATTATATTTTTTTCTTTGAAAAACCATACCTATATTATTATTATTGATTTGATCTGATATTTTTTTTGGGGAAAGATTGAGTCAGCGATTTATTTCAATATATAATCTCGCTTGGATATTCGATAAAATGAATTTCGGTCTTTTCTTTTAGTCTTGTTCAAAGACTTAGCAATTTCCATTATAATACTCATTTGGATTGTCATCCATCACAAAGGCGTCCTTTTTTTTTTTTAAACATGTCTCTCTACTTTATTGCTTATCATTCGTGTACAGAACTCAGGCTGTAATGTATATTTTATATCCTGAATCTATAAAATTCCTTTTAATTTATAACTCTTATTCGTTTACATCTATTTTATTTAAAAAAAAAAATTCCAAGTAATTTCATTTTAAAAATTTGTTTGATATAAAACTTGATTACATAATTAAAATTACATTTATTTACATGTCCAAAATCGTTAAAATTTAACATTCGTAATCAGCGTTAATTCATTTTAAAACCTTCTTGCAACAAATTGCCTATTCTGAAAGCAAAAACTTTAACACCAAAGCGTTAACATTTAGCCAAAAATGTAAAAAATTATCAAAAGGGTGTCTTTAAGATTTTAACGCCGTGTTTGTGTTTCAGTTTCTGCTATAAAAAAAATTATTAAAACATTAATTATATGTATTTTTGATAATTAAAGTTCATGTTAGATAATTTGAAGGAAAATTTCATATTCATTTTATATGAATATGCTTTATTCATAATTATACTCTATTTATGCTGTATCTCTAAAATTTTTTTAAATTATGAATTTTATTTTAAATATAAAAAAAACTAAATGAATAATTTATTCCCTTTTTTATAAGACACTAATGTTTAAAATCTACGCGTACCTAAATAAAATGTCATCCGCTTTTAGCATTTATTCTGGAAAATGATGCGCACTTGAGTGTGGACTTTTTATAGCCTAGTCTATATGCAACGATGATATCGGAATAAAGTGTGTTATGGGAGGTTGTTTTAAAATGTGATAAATTTATCAGGAAATGTAATAAATGAATCCGAACGAAGGCCACGCTTTGGTTATCTAGGTTTTTTTTTTTAACATTAAAGTACGTTTCGCATTTATTAAATTGAGATGAATGAGTTAAAGGGATCAAAATGGTGTCTATCATTTTTTTATATATTAAAAATATATGGATATGAAAAAAAAACAAATTTAATTGAGTTTCTAAGGCTCGAATAAAGGTTTTTTTTTTTAATATACGTATTATTGAATTTCTGGGATAATCTAATGGCGGAGATGTGTACAAAAAATATAAGCGTAAATTAAAGAAATAAAAAAAGCTTTTAAATTTATAAAAGATTCTTGCTAATCTGGACTTCGATACTCCGGCATACCGGCTAATCCGACGCGTTGAAAAGCCACTTCTTTTGGAGTAGTGAAAAAAGGGTAATTTAAATAAAATAAATAAATTTATTACGACCCGCTTAGAGGCACCAGTCCTCGGTGGCTAGGTTCAACAAACACAATACAAACTTAAATACAATAACAAATACAACAAAAAAAAAAAAAATAGAAATGTATGCCCATTAACAATCAACATGTTCATGCATTTGCATCGAAAGAAAAATTATCAAAAAATTCGCGCAAGCCACGAGACCAGGAGCAAACGTCGCATTAGCCATCCCGACATTCGCCTTAAGCTGTTAAGGAAAACCTGGCCAAAACCTTAACAAGGATGGTATAACCTCTCTACCTCAACTAATCTCTGCGATCAAGAACTAAAAAGAAAACAGTCTCATTTCAAGAGATAGATATCGACGTTCTAATTAGTACCAGCTAAAGTGCCTAACTCCATTTTTGTTTATTTGTCAGAAGAGCCAAAAAACATTTCCTTGTTATTGTTAGAGCCATTGTTAAACACTTTTCGTGCGGCGACTTTTCGAACTGAAAAATTTGAATTACACTCTTACCCATTTCAGGGCATAAGGAGAAAAATCTGGTGTGACTGGCGCACAGCACACAACTTTCTCTTACCTTCGGTAATCGAAAGTTGTGTACTGTGCTTGTCACACCAGATTTTTTGTGTCGACATGTATTTAGTTCCCGGCAGTAGGTAATATTTGAATTCAGATGTAAAATTTATAAGTATGGGAAAATATTTATATTTTGTAACCATGGCAACCATTTCTCCTATCTTTCCTATGAAGCACAAGAGTAAAGTGTGCTTCAAACAATTTTGAGGGCAAAACAAGAATATACATTTGAAAGAGCATCTAAAAAATAATTGATTTTTGAATTTTAATCAAAATCGTTAGAGCGAATTTTGAGAAAATCGAAAAAAAACTGAAAAAGTAGGCCTACATCAGTAAAGTACTAGTACTCCTTGGCCGATTTTGATTAAAAGCTTATTTTCCGGTCCCGGGGGGTGTTTAACTTATATATAAAATTTCAGCCTCCTAGCTCAATTCCTTCATGCTTAAAATTGAACACACACACACCCACACACCCACACACAGACAGACCATGTCGCGAAAAACCACTTTTTTGGATTCAGGGGACCTCAAAACGTGAAGATCCATCAAAATCTCGACATCGAATTTTTGACATGAATCCAATACTTTCTCTCTATATATATATTACATATATACTTAGGTAAGAGAAAGTAAAAAGAAAGCATCTTCATTTCTCGATGAGCTTGTGATCTGACAAATGCGAGATGTGTTGTTTGTATAATACCTTGACACCCATCGCCCCCGAAAAGGCAACGCATCATTAATATTATTAAATTACTTAAAAGAATGGCAGGAGGTAGCAGCCAGGAAGGAGTGTCTCCAAAACAATGAAACTCCCAGATATTCGCGACGTTTCGGTCCAAATGTATTTGCCCATATATGACAACTCCTGATTGCCTGATATGGGCAAATAAATTTGGACCGAAACGTCGCGAAATTCTGGGAGTTTCATTGTTTTGGAGACGCTCCTTCCTGGCTGCTACCTCCGGCCATTCTTTTAAGATATTAATCACAGCCACTTCCACACTCAAGAAATTATTAAATTATTGCTTTATTTTTAATTAATAAAAAATTGTAGAGTGTAGCTAATCTAAAATTTCAATATTATATAAAAATTCAATAAACTTCAGGTAAAAAAATTAATATTTAATTGAATAACCGTCCAAAATCAATCTCTGTTTTAATAGAGAGAAATTGGTCCAGAATATTTCATAAAACATTGAATAATTGGATTCAATATGAGAGAAAGATGAAATGAACGGATAATATTCTTTAAATTCATTTAAAAAAAAAAAAATGTCATATTTTAACGGAGATATGGGAAAGGGTAGCCAATAATTGGCTTCAAAAATTAAAATTATTTCATTATTTTTAAACAATTATGAAAGAGGTCTAGACGTTATTATTAATATTATTTCGAATTATTTCGTCTTTGTTAAATAAACATGTATTGTTTTCTATGAAACCATTCTATAATATATTCGCAAACTGACTTGCCGAAGAAGATAAATAAACATAACTAGTTCTATCATTAAACAAAGAATGAATAATTCTCCGATACGAACCTGTTAAGTTCCATTATAGCTAGTTACAACATATTATCTTTTCATTCTATTATATTTTATTAAATAAAATCCCTGCTTTCAATTCGTTTTATTGTTTGAATTTACAGTATTATTATTAATATAAACATCGATCAATGGTGTATCGATGTTATTTTATTTCATTTTATTTATTTTTTATTTTTATTTTACTTTCTCTTACCTAAATATGTGATATATAGATAATATAGCGATCGCATAAAAATTCAATGTCGAAATTTTGATACAAATATACTCATTTTCTAGTACTAGTGCTTTTATACTTTTTTTTACGATTTTTTCCAAATCACGATTTTGATTAAAATTCGTAAATCGGTTTTTTAGATGTCCTTTAAAATGTACTCTATATTATCATATTACCCCTAAAATTGATTGAGGCCCACTTTAGTATGCTACTCCATAGAAAAGGTTGCTATGGTAACAAAATATATATATTACTCTATTTAATTAGAATTGTACCTTTTATTATAATACAGAAAACTAGATATATGTAGACACAAAAAAATTTGCTGTGATATGCCGTTCATACGAATTTTTTTTTAAATTTATTATGAATTTATTATTTATTTTTTAATAAAATCGTAAATAATATTTTATTTTAGATACAATTAGGTATGCTCGGACGATTCAGTATGGTTAATGGAAAAAATAAGCAACAGTAAAATAATTTATACATCAAATATTTCGGATTGTCTAATGCAATACGTCTTCTGAGCATCAAATTATACAAATGTTTAGTGTGTTTGAAAATTAAAAAATATGATATGAGAAACCATTCTATACATGGTGAGAATAACGTTTCAATGAGCAAGTCTCTGAAAAAAAAAAAAAAAATTATTTTTTATTACGAAACAAAGATATACCGGTGTTGTGGGTTGCCTGCCTCCAGGAGTTGTCGGGTTTAGAAAACCGAAGGCGGGCGTTGCGCTTAGTCATATATCGTATAAAACATAATTTTTTTCTCAGTGATTTGCTTACCGAAACGTTATCCTTGGCATTTAGAGAATGGTTGATTTTATAATTTTCATACACGCTAATTTGATGCACTGAAAATGGATTGCGTTAGGCAATCCGAAATATTTGCTGAAAAAATTATATTTCTGTGAAAAGCCTTCGCTGGCTTATTTTCTCCATTAATCTTAATAGTTTATTTTTATTAAAAATCCTCTCATCTATAATTATTTTTAAGCTATCGATTTAAAATTAAATTACATCAATTAACATTTAGACATCAAACTTTTCTTATGTTTTGCATTGCGTCATTTGGCGATCTAAATTTACTAAGTCTAATTGTCAATTTACGTCCTATAATTTTTAAAAAACTTTAATGTGTATATTCTCATTTTGCCATTGAAATATTCTGAAGTAAATTTTACATCTTGAATTTTAATATATCGGCGGAAACTAAATATAATATATCGACACGAAAAATCTGGTGTGACAAAAACAGAACACAACTTTCGATTACAGAATGTAAGAGAAAGTTGTGTGCTGTGCGAGAGTCACACCAGATTTTTGTTTCATGTTGAGATTTTTTTCCTAATAATATTTTTTTTACTCTACTTAAAATGCTTTCAATAATTCAATTTTACGGAGTTTTCCATATCAAAGAGAAAACGGATCACTTGTATCAATCAGGCACTTGATTCTCACCATTTTTTTCTATGTCGGTTTGAAAAACGGGGATTCAAGTATCGGGGTGTAATAAATTCCAAAAGGCGAAGCTTGTTTACAAACGAATGAATTATCTAAAACAATTGTTTTTTTTCTACTGTTTGAAATGCCGCAAAATCCTACTAGAGATAAAATAATTTAACTTATGGGACTAGTTTAACGTATGCAAATTTACAATTTAAACATATAAAATTGATTGTTTACATGAAGGATAGAATGGAAAAATTTTACACCTCAATTCTTCATGCTGTCATTTTTTTTTTTTAATATGATTGAAAAAAGATAGATGCGTGTTTATATTTTATTAAATGTAGTTGAGAAATAGGAAAATAAAAGTTTTTCATTTTATAGCTTTTAGCTTTGTTGTTGACTATTGTGCAATTGTTACCATCTCTTGTGGGGAAGACGACGTTATCAGTGCGAGGTTGGATTATCAGGCATATCAAACTAAAGCCAAATGGGAGAATGATCTACAGCCTACTGACCCTCAATTGAAGTCGCCTTAAATACCCTCAGATGCCTTCCTGGATTATCTAGACGATTTATTGCCAAAGCGAAACTAGGGGCAGTAACATCCTTTGTTTTATTAAAGAGAGAGAATTCCATATAAATTTTTGTTATCCATTTGGGGCTGTTTAGATCGCTGCGATTTCGAAACAATGACGTCAATATATCTAATTGCTTTTGAAATTTTTGACTTAAATATTTTTGTTTTTATCATTCAATTCTTAAAGGTTTACTATGAAATTTACTGATTGTACTAGTACGTGCAGTTTTTATAATAATTTGAATCAATTATTTTTCAGAAATTTTATTTTCCGAAACTAGGGCAGTAACATCCTTATTAAAGAGAAAAATAAAATTTCTGAAAAATAATTGGCTCAAATTATTATAAAAACTGCACCTATAACATGCAATTTTCATAGTAAACTCTCAAGAATTGACCGACGGGCCTGGCAAGAAGAATGAACAACATCCACCAAGATCATCACTGTTAAGCAACGCCAAGTGGTACTGAAAATCGGATAGGTGGCCTCCGAGAAACAAGACCATTGAACCATAGGCGTAGCCAGAAATTTTTGATGGGGGGTTTAGGATTATTTCCCCCCCCCCGACTAATAGGGCAGTATAAGGCGTCTAATGAAATATATGACTAGTCACTTGCCCCACCTTCGCCCCCCTGTACCCCTCGGGCCCGCCCCTTTCTTAATTAAGTGCCGCAATTTTTCAATCAACTCGTATCAGGCAATAAATAATGCAAATCTCTTAATTTTATGAATATGGGCCTAAAATGCAGGGGTGTCTCTCTATGTGTTTCTCTTGACCAGACTCCTATCTCAGACCTCTTTAAGAAAAAAAAATAAAAAATTTATTTATATAATAATTTTTATTATTTTTCATTTGCGAGATTTAATCAATTTTAAGCGGCTTTAATTTTTTATAAAGCATAACAAAAATCAATTCTTTTCAATGGGAAAATTCTGAATTTTCTCGAATTTTTTTGCGTTTTATTTAATTTTTTTTTTTAAGCTAGAGAAAATTATTATATTTTACTTTCTCTTACCCTATATATGAAATATATATAGAGAAAAAGTATTTTGTATTATAGAGCTTTAATATCTAGTCATGGCTTGGGTCCAATGGGGGGGGGTTTGAACCCCCAAAACCCCCCCCCCGTGGCTACGCCTATGCATTGAACGCCCGCTGGAAGCCATCGATACATGTATCAAATAAAATAATCAATAAATATCAATATATAAAAGTCAAATTGCCTCTGCAGCTGAAATAACCTTAAAAAAAAATCAAGAATTGGATGATATTATGCTTGAACTGCTTCTTGGATATATTTTTACTTTCTCTTACCTATGTATGTTATATAATAGATATATAGGCCTATAGAAAGAAAGGATTGGATTCATGTTGAGAGTTTGAAGGATTTTGAGGTCCCACCGCGCTGGAACGCGACATAAAGCTTTTGAACAAAATCGGCCAAAAAATACTAGTACTTTACTGATGTCATTTTTCAGTTTTTTCTATTTGTTCAAAATTCGCTCCAACGATTTTCAAAATTCAAAAATAAATATTTTTCCATGTTTATCAATTTTACATCTTGAATTTTAATATATCGGCGGAAACTAAATATATGTCGACACAAAAAATCTGGTGTGACAAGCACAGAACACAACTTTCGATTA
Organism: Euborellia annulipes; assembly: GCA_023213315.1. Classification (NCBI taxonomy): domain Eukaryota; kingdom Metazoa; phylum Arthropoda; class Insecta; order Dermaptera; family Anisolabididae; genus Euborellia; species Euborellia annulipes. The sequence continues at coordinate 14,715 of JAKCPI010016290.1, read as the reverse complement.
GCGAAGGTTGTGTACTGTGCGACCAGTCATACCCGATTTTTGTTTTTATTATTCCTTAAATATGGGAGGTTCAAAAAATTATAACTATGGAACCACTTATCGGATAAAGATAAAATCTATAGTTCTAGATGATCGTATGAAGGAATTAAAATTATATTTTTCATTATTCATATACTAAAGAAGATGTTGTGAAGCCAAAAAGGGGAGAGAGAGAGGGATACAAAATTTAATATTTGAAAACCAAAACTCTATTTTTAAATACATTCGAAAAGTAAAATTTGATATCTGGCTAGAACAAGAAACACGTGCAAAGATTTCCATATAAAAGTGCAAATTTAGCGTCTAGAATCTTTACCTGTGTATGTCTGTTCTCACGGGACTGGGGATTACTGTCTGGAAAAATCTTATAAAAGACCATCCCCCACTCTATCGAACCATCAGTGTCGGACCACCTTGTTTAAACATTTTTACAATAAACTTATATTTTCAATCTTTAAACTCATCATTTAACAACTCCCTGAGAGAAAGCAACCCACAACAAAGTATTGACTTTAATTAAGAAGAATGGGAAAGTTCTGTAACTTCATTGTTTATTTTCTTTCCTTTAATGTCATCCGTAAAATTAAACTCTCGCATTTTTCTCTTTTATGCAAAGTTAAAAATGTGTTTTTCTTCCAATATCGATCATCGTTAGGTTATCGTTCACTAGACGGATTGGTATATGTGTGTAAAGTGTGGGAGACGGCAGGATAAGAGGATGCCTAAAACGAATGGGAATCGAGAGAACAAAATAAAATCATGTCAAATGTGTTTACAAACAAGTGTTCAATTCAACAAAGAAAAATAAAAAACAAAAGACAAACATGGAGGTCTCATTTCCAATAATAAACGTTGCGAGCTTCACTGGGAACGGGAGCGGGAGTGTGGGATAAAATCCATTCTTTTCAATTAAAAAAAAATGCTAAAATCTTACCAGGTAATTTATATACAAAACTCTATCCTGGTATTATTTTAAAAAATAATAAACATATACCACTAAATGGCCTCACCAGCCGGGAGTGTAAAATAAAAAAAGTAAAAATGTCTTTAAACTTTTCCCTTACCCCTTTTAATAAGTTAATTCTATATGTTCTGAAGATAGCTTATGATATTAACAAGGTCTCATCGTGCTTTCTTAATTGATTCCACGATAACGAGGCAAGGTGTAATAGCTCTAAAAGGAGATAATTATCCCCCCTACTACATAAAATAAATAGTGCTAATTTGTACGATGCGTTGCCTCTCGATCCTTAATGGTTTCAACTTCACCTTTATGACTTACAAACTTATAGATACATAATTTAATATACTCAGCTCTCCAAAATATCATATTTTAGAGTTGATTAAATAAATGTTTAAAAAAGAAAATGTTTTTTAATAACAACTAATCGAATTAGTTGTAATATCTTCTTCTACCTGCGTGGGGTACGAACCCCACTTCCCTTGGCATTTTGTTTATCAATATTGACATTTTTAAACACCTCTCATCCACGGGAGGAATTAATTAATAAAAACACATCCAAATGATTTCATTCATTCAAAGCAAGCTTATTTATAATATAATAGTTTAAAATGTATTCCACTTACTGTCAATAAATATTGGCCTCAGATAACGAAAGAGATCTTAAAATAATAAAATGAATACAAAAAAAATCAAATTTTAATTTGTTTTTCTGTTTTAGAAATCGTCTTCGAGAATTGACATCATATATTCATGAAGAGCAGCGTCAATTTGATATCAAAACTGATGATAATGCGAGAGGAGTCAACTGTATTCATCAAGGCAGTCACTACAGTGTTGGAGTGTAGCACATCAAAGGCCTGAATGAGCAATTTACATGAGCGTAGAGTGAGACAGATAGACTGACTATCTAGTCAGTGCTGTGTTCTGGGCCTTGGTTGTTTCAGAGCAGAATGAGCTAATGTTCAAGATGTTAGGAGTTCGTATAGGATGGTGTTAGCATGCATCTTGAACAAACGTCATTATGTTTCTGAGATGAGCAATCAAGGGGGGTCTTAAGTATCTGTATTTACCGGCCTTCCATCCTAACTCGTGAATGAATATCAGATCAATTATCTCTGCTTATTTAGTTCGCTAGCAAACATTGTTTAGGTAGGTGAGCAGAGAATAATTTATCTATATATTGAGTATGTATATAAAAATGTGTGTGTATTTCATTTCCTCTTAAACTTTATGTTGGGTTTGTGGGCCCGCTTTCACGTTTCGTTTCTGAATTATATAATTAATGAAGGCTTATCTACCTTCGTAAAGTGTCCACATTTCGGGACTGTCTCAAGAAAGAAGAGAATCTCTATTTTAAAATCAAATGATCAAGCCAACAGAAGCATCTATAGTGTAAGTTAAAGATTTTAAATATTTATCATTATGGTATAACTAGAATTAATCATATAGACTCTATATTTTCTTATTTTGTTTTAGATGGTTAAGATGGTGGAAGTGCGGACTTAGATCGACGAGATTCTTCACGTTGTTAACACAAGGAGACAAGTACCTAATATTGATTTTAAAGATACTTTAACAAAAAAATTGTTACTGTGTTTTTAGGTTTTTGTGATTTTAAACCCAATATACGAAATTTGATTAAATTGTATGATCATACTGTATAAGAACTGGTGAGATTTACTCGTAAGAACTATTCATAAATTTTCATATCAAAAGAATGGGCCTTTAATTTGGTAATTTAAGGATCCCATGATTACGTTAACGAGTCCTTTATCTTCTCTTTTATTAATTTAAACTGGTAACCGTTGGCTCTAGTTGAAACATTATGCTTTAATAGGAGAATTAAATTCAAGTATGATACACAAGGTTTTTTTGTTTCAATGATTTATTTATTTAACATTAACACTTTACGTATTTCGACACCATATGTGTCATCATCGGAAGTGAATTACATACTGTATGTAAAATATGTAATTCACTTCCGATTATGACACATATGGTGTCGAAATACGTATAAAGTGTTAATGTTAAATAAATAAATCATTGAAACAAAAATACAAAAGGATGTGGCGTGCCAAGTAATATGAATGGTAACAGGTGAAGGCTAGGCTCTTGGCAATGAGAAAAATAACTTTTTAGAGTGTTTTCTCCGAATATTTCGAAGGCATTTAATAGCACTTCTTCATCAGCGGCTGTACAAATAAAATAAAATAAATAATTAGAGTGAGTTTATACATATTTAAATATAGAAATCAGAATTAACAATGTTATTATACCTCACTCTATTTCCACATACTAGTTAAAATTTCGGAGCGAAACGTACTGAGAGGCAGATCTGTGCATGATAACCAGCCCTCGCAAGCAATAAGGGTCAATGACAAATAATTTACTTAATTATATCAAATAGGTGGCTCAAATCAAACGAAAGGTCAATGCATCGAGATTTAAATAGATTAATATATTTGTTATCAAAAAAGAAATGCCATTGAACAGATAGAAAAATAATTTAATAAATTATTAGATAGAAATAAAATAAAAATTTTAAGATATTAAATTTAAATTTAAATTAATCGTAAATTATTCCAATTAATATCTTAAAATTTTTATTTTATTTCTATCTAATAATTTATTAAATTATTTTTCTATCTGTTCAATGGCATTTCTTTTTTTGATAACAAATATATTAATCTATTTAAATCTCGATGCATTGACCTTTCGTTTGATTTGAGCCACCTATTTGATATAATTAAGTAAATTATTTGTCATTGACGCCTTATTGCTTGCGAGGGCTGGTTATCATGCACAGATCTGCCTCTCAGACGTTTCGCTCCGAAATTTTAACTAGTATGTGGAAATAGAGTGAGGTATAATAACATTGTTAATTCTGATTTCTATATTTAAATATGTATAAACTCACTCTAATTATTTATTTTATTTTATTTGTACAGCCGCTGATGAAGAAGTGCTATTAAATGCCTTCGAAATATTCGGAGAAAACACTCTAAAAAGTTATTTTTCTCATTGCCAAGAGCCTAGCCTTCACCTGTTACCATTGAAACAAAAAACCTTGTGTATCATACTTGAATTTAATTCTGCTATTAAATCTTCTCTTTTACTCCACAAATACCGGAGACAAAATTTCTCTATATAAAACTCAAAATCGAATATTTTAGAGAAATTTCTTAATTTCTATGGAATGTTTTCCAATATATTGATACTGGTAATTTATTAAGATTTATTTATCTTAATAATAATTTATATAGGGGTAATAGATTTTACTTAAAAAATGAATATTATAAATACGTATATATATTATATCAACTAAAGTTAAAGTCATTTTTCAAAATTAAATATTTCTATTTTACTAATTACAGAGACACATAATTAAAAAGGAATAATGAAAATTTAAATCAACCTTTTATAAAGTACTTTGAATGATTTATAAATGATTACGATAAACAAAAGTGCTTCTCACAACTTTTAATGAGTTCCTTGTTTATTATCTTTGAACACCACAAAATTGGAGAACAATCTAAAAAGTCCTAAAGGTTTTGTTGATATAATTTATATATTTAACGAATTTATATTTATAATACCTCTTCAAATAAAATAACTAAACAAGGTTAATTTATCTATCGTTTCCCGTTTTGAGTCCTTTAATCGCGTCATCAAAGGCTTATCTTAGTGCACGAATAATTAATCATCATTTCATTCAAAATATTTTACTAATTGTAGTTATTTTTTTAAGAAATACTTATTATTAGATCTACAAAAATATTTTCATATTGATCTTATATAAATCAACTTATTTTCTATTGATTGATTCTATTTCAGACATGATAATAAAAAATTTATCTAACAGTAAAAATATAATAATCTATAAGAAACTTGAAAATCTTAGGAGAAAATGAAGGCAGACAGATAAATAAGAAAATGTATATAATTTTTTTATTTATCATTACTCAGATCAATTGACCCCTTCATCAGAACCCACTTTCTACATACAATCACATTGTATTATAACACTATTTTTGAAGTATATAGTAAACTTTGTATATCTGAGAAGAAGAGGTCGGTTGATTCCAGAAACGTTGAAAAGATAAATAAAAAAAAATTAGTATTTTTTCTTTATATTTTTTGTAGACCTACATCTGGTCTTCCTAATTTCTTTTATTTTCAACTTCAACTTAGCAAAATTCTTAAATTGCTATTTTTTTATGAATTGTTTATACTTAATTTTGCAATCACGATCATGCTTGTTGACTTGACAAGTAGATATTCCTATATAGTGGTGTTGCTTGTTTATAATTCATAAGTTTCGAATATCGAAGTCATCATTTTCATAAGGTTTATTGAAGGCATGTAGTTAATTTTTGTCAATTGTTGAAGAAATTGATAATTTTTTTACTAAATACTTCTGGATATAGATTGTTGAATCCTACCTGAACAGGCTTGTGATGGTAACGGGAAGATGAGTGTTGTGGAACTTTTGCGTCTTGCGACGGCACAGCCCAGGCTCTGCGGCTTGAATGAGCGCAGCTGCTGCATGAAGTCTGAGCACTCCATGAGCGCCACATCCGCGAAGTGCAGGTCACACAGGATCTGGTTCTTGAAGCGCCGGGCGCGCTTCTGATTTGGTCCGGTTAAATTCAGCCCGCAAGAATTGCAGCGCAGACATTCCTCGTGGTAGTGGTTGTTGTCGTATAATGGCGAGGGTTCTATATATCAACAAAACAAAAGGAGGAGTTCTTAAAAGACCATCTAAAAAATCACAGATACAGGATTTCTTCCATTTAATAATTATGGATTAATATAGTCTAAGGAAATGGACGTCATTGAGGCTACTACATCTGAATTCCATAGCATTTATAGATTTAATTGATTTACTCACTAAACAGTGAGTACCAAAGTTAAGCTCAACCATCGTTTCCTCATGTGCTTATTTCATTATTTCAAGAGGATGAAAACCTTGTAAAAGACTCATGGTGCGTTTACTTTGCCTCTCATTGTATATGTGCAGAAATTTTGTTTGCCTGCTGGAAAATAGATTTCGTTATATATATATTAATAAAAATGAACTTATTTATTACTTCTTTACTCTTATCTAATTTTTAAATTTCCCCGCGTAAAAATGATTAAAAATGATCGAGGGATACACACGCCCGCAGCAGGTTTGCATAATGAACCTTGAGGGACACACAGGGGTATACACGTCCATACCAGGGACACACAGGGATACCCACGCCCGCACCAGGGAAACACATTTTTCTTCTGGTCACTTTCGATCTACTGTGTATGTCCCTGGTGCGGGCGTGTGTGTCCCTGAGTGTCCCTGGTGTGGACGTGTATATCCCTGTGTGTCCCTCAAGGTTCACTATGCAGACCTGCTGCGGGCGTGTGTTTCCCTCGATCTGGTTAATAATAGGCATTTTGGAATATTTTTTCTTCTTCTTTCTTCGTCTTAATCCCGCGGTGCGGGTTCGGTGGATTTTATTTATTATAAATAGTGAAATTTCTGGAAAATTCAAATTAAACTTTCCAGAGATAGATTTGTCAGATTAAAGAAGACAAATCAAAATATTATTAAATTAATTAATAGTTAGTACAAATAAGTTTAGACGAGTTGACAGATCTAAATGACAGATGGTGAAAAGTTGTTCTTTGTGATACTTTAACAACAACAAAGACATTTGTCACATCAAAAAAAAAAAAAAATTCAAACTATGCAAAATAATTTATAAAAGTTAAATTTTTAGGAATAACTAGCTAAGTAAGAAATAAAATTACCTGGCCATTATCAAAAGTTTTATTATTAAATTATCTATTTGTCTTCAGAACAAGACTAAGAAAATGTATTTATGCCAAAAGGAAAAAATATTGAAATCAAAATGAAAAAATCTGGTGTGACTGGCGCACAGCACACAACTTTCTCTTACCTTCGGTAATCGAAAGTTGTGTTCTGTGCTTGTCACACCAGATTTTTTGTGTCGAGATATATTTAGTTTCCGACAGTACGGTACATTCGATTTTCAAGATGTAGGCCTACAATTTATAAGTATGGCAAAATGTTTATATTTTGTTACCATGGCAACCATTTCTCCTATCTTCCCTATGAAATACAAGAGTAAAGTGGTCTTCAGAAGATTTCAATCGCAAAATGAGAATATACATTTTAAAGAGCATCTAAAAAATAATTGATTTTTGAATTTAAAAAAAAATCGTTGGAGCAAATTTTGAGAAAATCGAAAAAAACTGAAAAAGTACATCAGTAAAGTACTAGTACTCTTTGGCCGATTTTGATTAAAAGCTTATTTTTCCGGTCCCGGGGGGTGTTTAACCTAAATATAAAATTTCAACCTCATAGCTCAATTCCTTCATGCTTAAAATTGAACACAGACACACACACACACAGACACACACACACACACACACACACACACACAAAGACAGACCATGTCGCGAAAACCAGTTTTTTGGATTCAGGGGACCTCAAAACGTGAAGATCCATCAAAATCTCGACATCGAATTTTTGACATGAATCCAATACTTTCTCTCTATATATATATTACATATATACATAGGTAAGAGAAAGTAAAAATATTCATATTCTCATACATTTAATATCACAAGAAAGCCGATTATTGGACTTTGAATATTTATTATACCCATAATATGCATGCCTATTTTATTTTATTTTTTCAATAAAGATTCAAAAGCAAACTTGTGTCCAAAAGCCCTTGGATCCAGATTTAATCATGTTTCGACTTGATGCAAAATGACTAATGTTGGAAGTAGAATGTTGAATAATTTAATCGGTTTAGGATATAATTAACAATGATGGATGGCAGAGAAGTTCTTATTGAATTTAAATTAAAATGAGATTATTGATTAGTTTTTCATTTTAATTTAGTATTTTTTTAATCATCTTTGTTTATAATAAGATATTTTCAAAAAAGAAAAATAAAAAATTTACACTCAGCAGAAAATTTTTTTAATAATCTTATCTTATTTTATTAAGCGAGCAATGTACGTTTGTTTGTAAACACATCAGTTCTCGAAAACGGTTCTAACGATTTTTTTCAAATTTTAAATATATACTAGTTCCGGTACCAATATAAACTTGCGCTAGATCTCGTCTTTGGGAAAAGTACTAATACTTTACTGATGTGTTTTTAGTTTTTTTTTCAATTTTCTCGAAATTTCCTTTAATGATATCTTTCAAATTTTAAATATTTCCTAACAATTATTTGCGGCCTAACACAAACTACATTTGATCTCGTTTTGTGAAACCCCGAGTACGAGTACTTTTTTTAGATTTTTCCAATTTTATACCGAGCTCCAGCTCGGTCAACCAGGAACTTTGTAATAATATCCAACTTTTATTCAAAATTTTAATTGGAAAAAAAATTGTCAGGTTTTTTGCAGTTGTTAGTTTATTTGTTTCTCAACTTTTTCGATTATATTTTCATTATTTTGATGAATCTCCCACTCTTCGTAGTCTTATAGTTATGTCAACTAATTTTAGAGAATAACTTCTTTGTCATCCCGAGTAAAAATGATAAAAAATGATCGAGGGTTACACACGCCCGCAGCAGGTGTGCATAATGAACCTTTAGGGACACACAGAGATACACACACCCGCACCAGGGACACACATTTTTCTTCTGGCCACTTTCGATCTACTGTGTGTCCCTGGTGCGGGCGTGTGTATCCCTGTGTGTCGCTTAAGGTTCACTATGCAGACCTGCTGCAGGCGTGTGTATCCCTCGATCATTTTTAATCATTTTTACTCAGGACAATTAATTGATTTATGAAAGACTGCATTGTTTTTCAACAGTCCCCACCACTATTAAGAGAATCCTCACTTTATTGAAATTCTTTACTACATATGAACCACAAAAGTTTCCATTAAAAATTTTTAATATTAAAAAAAATTAATGTAATAATCACATAGAAATGCATTTGGGATTACATAATCTGTAGATTAGGAGAATTTGAAATGAGTTGTGTCGGAATTAGGATTGGATTAGCTAATTGTTTGATTTAATCTCGCCTCCCTTAGGGATGTTTTATCAAATTTTTTGGAATAGGAGGTTTCAAAGTTCTTATTATTAAAAAGGAAAAAAATATTTTCGTTTAATTAGGGATTTTGAGTGTAAATACAAAAATGAGACTGTGATATTAATCTGAAGAACGTTGTATTTAATACAAACTTTTTTTATCAAATTTACATATAAATTTTTTTAAGTAATTATATAACGAAATTCATTTGTTTATTTTATAAGTTTAAATTGACTTCAATGTCTAAAAAAAAAAAAAAGATTTATCAAAAAATAACTAAAGTCGAGTAGAGGAAATCGTAGTTTAAATGAGAGATATTTTAGAAAAAAAAAAAAAATTTGTTTGGTCAATGAAATATCGCTGGATTTATTAATGAGCCATTACTGAAATTGCTATTGAAATTTACCAGACTCCAAGTCGAAAAACCCTGACAGAGATTAATGAACATAAAATAATACTCTTCTCCAAGTATTTATTATTAGGATTAAGAATTTCGTCTTTTAAAAAACGCATTTAAAATTTTAAATTTACATTTTTACTCAAATCAATACTTGTTTATGTGGTTTTATAAAAAAAAATGTTATCATTATTTATTTCCTCAGCTTTGAGTCTGAAAACATCAGAGTGAAATTGCGAAGTAAAAGAAAGAACGAGATAAATAATTCAACTCTCTCTCTCTCTCTCTCTCTCTCTCATCATCTAAATTTTTCATTTTTGATTATTACCTTTTCATTTTTAATATCTTTTTTTTTTTTTTAATTAGAGATGAAATTACTCTTTAAAGGAATAAGATATTAAATAGTCTATTAATTAAAATTTAAAAATTAAAACATAAACATGGAAGGTTAGAATTTAATTAAACAACGCGTTTCAAAGACGAATTTTTTTAATATAAATAAATATCACCAAACAAGCTTATTTTCATACACGGAGAAAATAACGACAACGATTAAAAAATTAAGTTTAAAAATTTAAGAAGACTTGTTTATATTTTATTAATACATATGGTAAAACTCCCCACCAGCCCAGGTATTTTAATGATCTTTTTCGGCATCCGAGGCCATTTTATTTTTCTAAATTAATTGGAAGAAGATATAATAAATTTCATCTCTCGGGACAATAGGGAACCCTTGATCCCTAACACAAGAGAGGACCAACCCAAGGGAAATAACGATTTGTTGAAATGGAACACGTTTGGTGGCCTAGCTACCGGGAGTCATTTGTTATTGTAGGTAACTGGAAAGCTTCTTTCCCCAAAGTCTGATGATCCCTTTCATGAAAATTTAATTGAAGTGTTTGCCATCTGTATTTTTATAAAATTTACATGAATAAATAAAAAGGTTTTTATAGCTGAGATACTTTCTTAGGATAGATTGCATTGATAGAAAATTAAGAAATCTCAATATCTTGAAAGATAACTATTGTTGGATGATAATGGATTATTAATGAATTCTCTCTTATAGAATATTTGCAACAATACTTTTCAAAAATAATTACAAACATATTTACTTTGATGATCAATCAAAAATTATTTTCCTACAATCCCATACTCCTAAATACTCCCTATACTAAAATACCAGCTATAACACAGGTTAACAAAAAAGAGTTTTTTTGAGTTTCTGTTCTAACGAACTGGAATTCTGATACTAGACACCGAAAAACACTTAATTTTCCATTGTATGCTTTTAAAGTTCAAACTTTGATATTATTTTTCTCTTTATTTTTTTTTAGCGTAGGAGAAACGAAAATTTCAAGCCGCGAGGGGGATTTAGATAATTAAATATTTATTAATTCATATACACGAGGAGAGTGAGGGTGTGCCGTCGGGAGTAGAACCACGGATCCTCCAATTTGTACTCTGTGTGCCCTTACCACTACGACCACAGCACGGCATTCGGGTATATGAATTCACTTGGAACGCAATTTTAGTTATCCGGAGAAATGGACCCAAATGTCATCAAATCAACAAATGTCTCCCGTCCCGATAACTAAAATTGCTTTCCAAGTGAATTCATATGGTACACGACTGCCGTGCTGTGGTCTAGTGGTAAGGGCACACCGAGCACAAATTGGTGGATCCGTGGTTCGACTCCGCGGCACACCCTTACTTTTTCGGGTATATGAATTAATAAATATTTAATTATATTGGTAACAGGTGAAGGCTAGGCTCTTGGCAATGAGAAAAATAACTTTTTAGAGTGTTTTCTCCGAATATTTCGAAGGCATTTAATAGCACTTCTTCATCAGCGGCTGTACAAATAAAATAAAATAAATAATTAGAGTGAGTTTATACATATTTAAATATAGAAATCAAAATTAACAATGTTATTATACCTCACTCTATTTCCACATACTAGTTAAAATTTCGGAGCGAAACGTCTGAGAGGCAGATCTGTGCATGATAACCAGCCCTCGCAAGCAATAAGGCGTCAATGACAAATAATTTACTTAATTATATCAAATAGGTGGCTCAAATCAAACGAAAGGTCAATGCATCGAGATTTAAATAGATTAATATATTTGTTATCAAATTTTAGCAAAAAAAGAAATGCCATTGAACAGATAGAAAAATAATTTAATAAATTATTAGATAGAAATAAAAATAAAATAAACATTTTAAGATATTAATTGGAATAATTTACGAGGCCAACAATGCTTTTATGTCACCCGACAAGCCTTCGGTGTCCACCTTATAATTGACAGCCGTACTGATGTGCTTTTGAATATAGCAAGACTCTTTGAAAAACCTCTTCATTCTATTGGACTCTGTGTCAAGAATCTCAAAATTGTTATAATCAAAACGATGGCCTCTCTCAAAACAGTGTTTAGCCAGGCTTGTAGCGGCACCTGAAACGGCCCTACCCTCCGACCTCCTATGTTCGGACATTCTCACATTAGCGAATCTCCCTGTATTTCCCACATAAACGCCGTTGCAATTGTTACATTTTATTTTATAAATTATATTTTTTCTATTTTCTTTATTGACTTTGTCCTTTGTGTTAAAGAACACAGAAAGATTTGTCAATGTCCTTGGCGTTATTTGGAAATTATAATTTTTAAAGAGAGTTTTTATTCTTCCAAACGTGGGTGGGAGATAGGTCAATGAGAAAAATTGTTCATTTGCATTGTTGTTATTGTTCATAGGGGCAGGAGGAGCAGTCCGCGGTGGTGGGGCAGTCATCACTGATTGAATAATTTTGTTAACTAATGATTTCGGGTAGTTTTGGCCCTAAGTTCAATGTACCGATCACCACCTACAATCCCAGGGATGTAATAAATGTGATTACAGACTGCGAATTTATCTTACGCATTAACTACGAACTATTTGAGCAAAATAATAACATTATAAGATCAAAAATATGCGACATATTAAAACGTTATAAAAACTCTTTTAATACCAGTAATGTTATTATGAATAGAGATAAGCATATTGTTAAAAATGTACAAAATTGTAAGAAATGGCTCAAGTCAAATGAGGCAGAAATTGTGGTCACTAAATCGGACAAGGGAAATGTCACAGTTATATTGGATAGGGTTGACTACGAGACCAAAATGCATGAATTGTTATCCGACACCGCCAACTATACACCTCTTAATAAAGATCCGACAGACCGAATTGTTAAAGGCTTGAAAAATCTCTTCAATAAGATCTTTGTTGGTGATGAAGCTAAGGAGCTTATAAATAATTTAATTGTCAAGAATCCAACACCACCAAGGATTTACGGCGTCCCAAAAATACACAAGAACGGTACCCCACTCAGGCTTATAAACTCAACAATAGACAGCCCCCTTTACAAAGTAATGAAATACCTAGCAAAACTTATAAGCTTTGTTAGTAAAGACAACCCGTATAAATTAACAGACTCATTTAATGCATATGATAGCCTCAAAAGTGTTACATTGCCCGAAAATCATTACCTAGTGTCTTTTGATGTCGTCTCGTTGTTTAATTCGATCCCAATCGCCCTCTCACTTTCTCTATTAAAAAAGTACTGGAGTAGAATAGATGACCACACACCCTTAAGTGTCGATAATTTTATAACATTGGTGAAATTCTGCTTAGAGAACAGTTACTTTAAATATAAAAACAAGTACTATCTTCAAAAAAGTGGGTTGGGCATGGGTTTAAACATAGCGCCAGCTATAGCGGACATGGTGATGCTTGACTTCCACCTCACCACCGTTTCGCCATTAAAACCACCTTTTTTCTTACAATACGTTGATGACGCTATCACGGCTTTGAAACACGAGGATATCCCTAACTTTTTAAATAGCATCAATTTATATAATGAGTCAATTAAATTCACTTGTGAAGTGGAGGTTGAAGGAAAAATCCCATTTTTGGACATGCTGTTGACGAACAAAACCCCGTCCTTACAAATAAATTGGTATTCTAAGCCCTATTCGAGTGGACGAATACTCAATTTCTTGTCCTACAGCCCACCATCCCATAAAATTAATGTCCTTAAAGGTACTTTACTGAGGAGACTCAGGTTGAGTGATAGAGAATTTTGGGACCGAAATGTCGTTGAGTTCAAAAAGATGGCCTCTGCTAATAACTACCCGAAATCATTAGTTAACAAAATTATTCAATCAGTGATGACTGCCCCACCACCGCGGACTGCTCCTCCTGCCCCTATGAACAATAACAACAATGCAAATGAACAATTTTTCTCATTGACCTATCTCCCACCCACGTTTGGAAGAATAAAAACTCTCTTTAAAAATTATAATTTCCAAATAACGCCAAGGACATTGACAAATCTTTCTGTGTTCTTTAACACAAAGGACAAAGTCAATAAAGAAAATAGAAAAAATATAATTTATAAAATAAAATGTAACAATTGCAACGGCGTTTATGTGGGAAATACAGGGAGATTCGCTAATGTGAGAATGTCCGAACATAGGAGGTCGGAGGGTAGGGCCGTTTCAGGTGCCGCTACAAGCCTGGCTAAACACTGTTTTGAGAGAGGCCATCGTTTTGATTATAACAATTTTGAGATTCTTGACACAGAGTCCAATAGAATGAAGAGGTTTTTCAAAGAGTCTTGCTATATTCAAAAGCACATCAGTACGGCTGTCAATTATAAGGTGGACACCGAAGGCTTGTCGGGTGACATAAAAGCATTGTTGGCCTCGTAAATTATTCCAATTAATATCTTAAAATTTTTATTTTTATTTCTATCTAATAATTTATTAAATTATTTTTCTATCTGTTCAATGGCATTTCTTTTTTTTGATAACAAATATATTAATCTATTTAAATCTCGATGCATTGACCTTTCGTTTGATTTGAGCCACCTATTTGATATAATTAAGTAAATTATTTGTCATTGACGCCTTATTGCTTGCGAGGGCTGGTTATCATGCACAGATCTGCCTCTCAGACGTTTCGCTCCGAAATTTTAACTAGTATGTGGAAATAGAGTGAGGTATAATAACATTGTTAATTTTGATTTCTATATTTAAATATGTATAAACTCACTCTAATTATTTATTTTATTTTATTTGTACAGCCGCTGATGAAGAAGTGCTATTAAATGCCTTCGAAATATTCGGAGAAAACACTCTAAAAAGTTATTTTTCTCATTGCCAAGAGCCTAGCCTTCACCTGTTACCATTCATATTACTTGGCACGCCACATCCTTTTG
>JAKCPI010016289.1:0-10362 GCA_023213315.1 Euborellia annulipes | reverse complement strand
GCGTGCCAAGTAATATGATTGATAACAGGTGAAGGCTAGGCTCTTGGCAATGAGAAAAATAACTTTTTAGAGTGTTTTCTCCGAATATTTCGAAGGCATTTAATAGCACTTCTTCATCAGCGGCTGTACAAATAAAATAAAATAAATAAATTAGAGTGAGTTTATACATATTTAAATATAGAAATCAAAATTAACAATGTTATTATACCTCACTCTATGGCCACATACAAGTTAAAATTTTGGAGCGAAACATCTGAGAGGCAGATCTGTGCATGATAACCAGCCCTCGCAAGCAATAAGGCGTCAATGACAAATAATTCACTTAATTATATCAAATAGGTGGCTCAAATCAAACGAAAGGTCAATGCATCGAGATTTAAATAGATTAATATTTGTTATCAAAAAAAGAAATGCCATTGAACAGATGGAAAAATAATTTAATAAATTATTAGATAGAAATAAAAATTAAAAATTTTAAGATATTAATTGAATTAATTTACGAGCCCAACAATGCTTTTATGTCATCCGACAAACCTTGGGTGTCTACTTTATAATTGACAGCCGTACTGATGTGTTTTTGAATATAGCAAGACTCTTTGAAAAACCTCTTCATTCTATTGGACTCTGTGTCAAGAATCTCGAAATTGTTGTAGTCAAAACGATGGCCTCTCTCAAAACAGTGCTTAGCCAGGCTTGTAGCGGCACCTGAAACGGCCCTACCCTCCGACCTCCTATGTTCGGACATTCTCACATTGGCGAATCTCCCAGTATTTCCCACATAAACGCCGTTGCAGTTGTTACATTTAATTTTATAAACTATATTTTTCCTATTTTCTTTGTTGACTTTGTCTTTTGTGTTAAAGAACACAGAAAGATTTGTCAATGTCCTTGGCGTTATTAGGAAATTATAATCTTTAAAGAGAGTTTTTATTCTTCCAAACGTGGGTGGGAGATAGGTCAATGAGAAAAATTTTTCATTTGTATTGTTGTTATTGTTCACAGGGGCAGGAGGGCCAGTCCGCGGTGGTGGGGCAGTCATCACTGATTGAATAATTTTGTTAACTAATGATTTCGGGTAGTTATTAGCAGAGGCCATCTTCTTGAACTCAACGACATTTCGGTCCCAAAACTCTCTATCACTCAACCTGAGTCTCCTTAGTAAGGTACCTTTAAGGACATTAATTTTATGGGATGGTGGGCTGTAGGACAAGAAATTGAGTATTCGTCCACTCGAATAGGGCTTAGAATACCAATTTATTTGTAAGGACGGGGTTTTGTTCGTCAACAGCATGTCCAAAAATGGGATTTTTCCCTCAACCTCCACTTCACAAGTGAATTTAATTGACTCATTATACAAATTGATGCTATTTAAAAAGTTAGGGATATCCTCGTGTTTCAAAGCAGTGATAGCGTCATCAACGTATTGTAAGAAAAAAGGTGGTTTTAATGGCGAAACGGTGGTGAGGTGGAAGTCAAGCATCACCATGTCCGCTATAGCTGGCGCTATGTTTAAACCCATGCCCAACCCACTTTTTTGAAGATAGTACTTGTTTTTATATTTAAAGTAACTGTTCTCTAAGCAGAATTTCACCAATGTTATAAAATTATCGACACTTAAGGGTGTGTGGTCATCTATTCTACTCCAGTACTTTTTTAATAGAGAAAGTGAGAGGGCGATTGGGATCGAATTAAACAACGAGACGACATCAAAAGACACTAGGTAATGATTTTCGGGCAATGTAACACTTTTGAGGCTATCATATGCATTAAATGAGTCAGTTAATTTATATGGGTTGTCTTTACTAACAAAGCTTATAAGTTTTGCTAGGTATTTCATTACTTTGTAAAGGGGGCTGTCTATTGTTGAGTTTATAAGCCTGAGTGGGGTACCGTTCTTGTGTATTTTTGGGACACCGTAAATCCTTGGTGGTGTTGGATTTTTGACAATTAAATTATTTATAAGCTCTTTAGCTTCATCACCAACAAAGATCTTATTGAAGAGACCTTTCAAGTCTTTAACAATTCGGTCTGTCGGATCTTTATTAAGAGGTGTGTAGTTGGCGGTGTCGGATAACAATTCATGCATTTTGGTCTCGTAGTCAACCCTATCCAATATAACTGTGACATTTCCCTTGTCTGATTTAGTAACTACAATTTCTGCCCCATTCGATTTGAGCCACCTCTTACAATTCAGTACATTTTTAACAATATGCTTTTCTCTATTCATAATAACATTATTGGTATTAAAAGAGTTTTTATAACGTTTTAATATGTCACATATTTTTGATCTTATAATGTTACTATTATGCTCAAATAGTTCGTAGTTAATGCGTAAGATAAATTCGCAGTCTGTAATTACATTTATCACATCCCTGGGATTGTAGGTGGTGATCGGTACATTGAACTTAGGGCCAAAACTGAGAACGTTTTTAAC
This sequence comes from Euborellia annulipes, assembly GCA_023213315.1. Taxonomy (NCBI): domain Eukaryota; kingdom Metazoa; phylum Arthropoda; class Insecta; order Dermaptera; family Anisolabididae; genus Euborellia; species Euborellia annulipes. Next base: position 7,928 of record JAKCPI010016289.1, on the reverse strand, counting down.
AGTGTCAGGGATTTCCAATTTTGAAAAATTTTCGACACCCTTAACATTGTTATTAAAAATCTGGTGTGACTGGCGCACAGCACACAACTTTCTCTTACCTTCGGTAATCGAAAGTTGTGTTCTGTGCTTGTCACCTAGATTTTTGTGTCGACATATATTTAGTTCCCGACAGTACGGAACATTTGAATTCAGATGTAAAATTTATAAGTATGGGAAAATATTTATATTTTGTTACCATGGCAACCATTTCTCCTATCTTCCCTATGAAATACAAGAGTAAAGTGGTCTTCAGAAGATTTCAATCGCAAAATGAGAATATACATTTTAAAGAGCATCTAAAAAATAATTGATTTTTGAATTTAAAAAAAAATCGTTGGAGCAAATTTTGAGAAAATCGAAAAAAACTGAAAAAGTACATCAGTAAAGTACTAGTACTCTTTGGCCGATTTTGATTAAAAGCTTATTTTTCCGGTCCCGGAAGGTGTTTAACTTAAATATAAAATTTCAACCTCGTAGCTCAATTCCTTCATCCTTAAAATTGAACACACACCCACCCACACACCCACCCACACACCCACCCACCCACACACCCACCCACCCACCCACAGACAGACCATGTCGCGAAAACCACTTTTTTGGATTCAGGGGACCTCAAAACGTGAAGATCCATCAAAATCTCGACATCGAATTTTTGACATGAATCCAATACTTTCTCTCTATATATATATTACATATATACATAGGTAAGAGAAAGTAATAAAAGGTGTTTGGAGCCTTTTTAAATTGTTTAATTTGTTGACCAACGGTTTTCTGAATTTGATACAATTAGTGTTCAAGGAACTCAGTTTATTGTTTATTTGCCATTTTAAAAAATCTGGTGTGACTGGCGCACAGCACACAACTTTCTCTTACCTTCGGTAATCGAAAGTTGTGCACTGTGCTTGTCACACCAGATTTTTTGTGTCGACATGTATTTAGTTCCCGGCAGTAGGGAATATTTGAATTCAGATGTAAAATTTATAAGTATGGGAAAATATTTATATTTTGTTACCATGGCAACCATTTCTCCTATCTTTCCTATGAAGCACAAGAGTAAAGTGTGCTTCAAACAATTTTGTGGGCAAAACGAGAATATACATTTGAAAGAGCATCTAAAAAATAATTGATTTTTGAATTTTAATCAAAATCGTTAGAGCGAATTTTGAGAAAATCGAAAAAAACTGAAAAAGTACATCAGTAAAGTACTAGTACTCTTTGGCCGATTTTGATTAAAAGCTTATTTTTCCGGTCCCGGGGGTGTTTAACTTAAATATAAAATTTCAGCCTCATAGCTCAATTCCTTCATGCTTAAAATTTGACACACACCCACCCACCCACCCACCCACCCACCCACCCACCCACCCACCCACCCACCCACCCACCCACACACCCACCCACCCACCCACCCACCCACAGACAGACCATGTCGCGAAAACCACTTTTTTGGATTCAGGGGACCTCAAAACGTGGAGATCCATCAAAATCTCGACATCGAATTTTTGACATGAATCCAATACTTTCTCTCTATATATATATTACATATATACATAGGTAAGAGAAAGTAAAAATTGTTATTGGCGGTATTTCGAAAATGTGTGTGCAAATTTTGGAAATTTGTTTCTAGTGAGTGTAATGTAGAATAAGTGTCTCTAATTTCAAGGTTCAATAAATGAAATTTAAGCTTTAATGTGCTTTTGTCTAGCTTATTTAAAAGGGTTTGGTTGTTTAGTAAATTGTAGACATTTACAAAGCTGTTATTGATATGATTAGGAATGAGGCCTAATGTCTTACACTGCTTGAGGAACCAGAGGCGGTTATGGTGTCGGATGATTTTATTGTATTCCTTGTTGAGTTTTCGTGAAAAAGCCTGCTCATCTCTTCCATTTGCCCTCGTCGAATTCATAGCTTGTAAGTAGATATACAAAAGGATGTGGCGTGCCAAGTAATATGATTGATAACAGGTGAAGGCTAGGCTCTTGGCAATGAGAAAAATAACTTTTTAGAGTGTTTTCTCCGAATATTTCGAAGGCATTTAATAGCACTTCTTCATCAGCGGCTGTACAAATAAAATAAAATAAATAAATGTCAATTTTGATTTCTATATTTAAATATGTATAAACTCACTCTAATTTATTTATTTTATTTTATTTGTACAGCCGCTGATGAAGAAGTGCTATTAAATGCCTTCGAAATATTCGAGAAAACACTCTAAAAAGTTATTTTTCTCATTGCCAAGAGCCTAGCCTTCACCTGTTATCAAAGTGTTTTAATGTCCGAACAACCTTAAGCAGGCCGTTATATCCGATAAATATTCATTTAAAATTTTTCTTTGATAAACAAGAAATCTTTTCATACACACACACACACACACCCTTCTTCAGAATCCTTATTTTAATTTCCTCTTTATAATTAGCTATTTATATTAATACATAGTTGGAATTTTATTTATTTATTTATTTATTTTAAGGGAATTTTCTAAACATCTCTTTGTGGTATTTCTTTAAAGGCTTTCCGTCTCTCTCTTTCTCTTGGGTCCCATATTTTTTTTCTTAGATAATGTGCTTATGCCATAAGAAGATGACAGCAACATCTTCTCTTACTCCATTTTCTCGAGAGAGCTTAAAAAATTCGCAACTTCTCTCTTGGTTGGTTGCTTGGTGGGCATCTCTCATCTCATAACCTCCCCACCCCCCTCTCCCCTCTCTGTTCACCCTCACTCTTCATTATTTCATTTTACTTTCTCTTACCCTATATATGAAATATTTAGAAAGTATTGAATTCATGTCATTAATTCAATGTCGGTGAATTCAAATACTTTCTCTCTATATATATATTACATATATACATAGGTAAGAGAAAGTAAAAAGTGGTCTGTTTGTGTGTGTGTTTTCCATTTTAAGCATAAAGGAATTGAGCTAGGAGGTTGAAATTTTATATTTAAGTTAGGCACCCACCTGAGGGCGTGAAAATAAGCTTTTAATCAAAATCGACCAAAGAGTACTAGTACTTTACTGATGCACTTTTTCAGTTTTTTTCGATTTTCTCAAAATTCGCTCCAACGATTTTGATTAAAATTCAAAAATCAATTATTTTTTAGATGCTTTTTAAAATGTATATTCTCATTTTGTCATTGAAATCTTCTAAAGACCACTTTACTCTTGTATTTCATAGGAAAGATAGGAGAAATGGTTGCCATGGTAACAAAATATAAATATTTTGCCATACTTATAAATTTTACATCTTCTGAATTCATATGTTTCGTACTGTCGGTAACTAAATATATCTCAACACAAAAAAATCTGGCGTGACAAGCACAGTTCACAACTTTCGATTACCGAAGGTAAGAGAAAGTTGTGTGCTGTGCGACCAGTCACACCAGATTTTTTTAAATTTATTTCAGGAGGTCATTTTACTCAAGAATCTGAAGGAATTATCTCGGGGCTCGAAAAAAAATTTCATTTTGCCGAGTAATGTTATTAATTATTTGACAAACTAACTTCGCCCTCTTGGACCCCCCTTCAGATTGCTCTGGACCGCCTGCTTTTCTTAAGAAACAGGTTGGCGTCTAGACAAGGGGGCTTCGCCTATACATTTCCTATGGGAGAAATTGTAACTTTAAGAATTAATAACTAAAAAATTGGAAGTGCTAGGGACCAAAACGTATTTTTCCCTCAATCAGTTTTTTATGCTGAATACGTATATGTAATTATTACTATTTTTCTACGACCTTTAGTTCAGCATAAACTCTCTCCCCCTTAGTACTACGTACAGTGAGCTAAAAAATTGATTGGTCTTTTGTATGATTCGATTTCATATCGACTTGCCCATAATAAATGTCTGGCTACGCCTATGATTTGTAGCCTCCTTTTTTTTCTTTTTTTGTTCCTTTTTCTAATGCTGCTAGCGTTAGCGTCTTTTTCAACTCCTTTGAGAGAAAGAGAAGGGAAAAAATTAAACTAGATTTCTTTTTTTTTATCCCCCAAGAAATTTATACATGTATATATAGCATATCTACATATACACAGAGAGAGAGAGTATACATATTAAAGAATAAAAAAAAAAATATATTTATGTGATTTAGTTTAACTTTACAATTTACGAGGTTCTTCTAAAAATGATTTAAAGACTATACACTACAGTGTGTTCTCGAAATAAAGAAAACTAGCCCATAGGGTGGTTCATAAATTATGATATTTAAATAATAAACTAGCCTCGGGACTTGGTGTAGGGGTTAGCGTGCTAACCTCGTATACCAAAAGTTCGGACTCCAGGCAACCCGATCATTTTATTTAAGCCGTTTGGATACCAAATGTCTTAAATAGAAATGTCTGGACCACTTTACTCTTGTATTTCATAGGAAAGATAGGAGAAATGGTTGCCAAGGTAACAAAATATAAATATTATCCCATGCTTATTAATGTTACATCTTGAATACTAAATATACTCAGAGTATGTCGACACAAAAAATCTGGTGTGACAAGCCCAGAACACAACTCTCGATTACCGAAGGTAAGAGAAAAATGTGGGCTCTGCGACCAGTCACACCAGATTTTTTAACGGCATATCGACATACATCCAGGCCATGGGCGTAACTAGAGAATTTGACTGGGGGCCTTAAAAGGACCATATTTTTTTCAATTTTTCTTGGTGCACGAGCCTGCCCCCCCCCCTAGTTACGCACATGATCCAGACGCTGATCATAACTTGCCTTTTAATATATAAAAAAAATTTCATTAATCTGGAATTTTGTTTTTTTTTTGAGTTAAGAATTTAATCTTTTTTTTTTTTTTTTTTTTTCTTTAACGCAAACGTAAATTTCTCTTATTGCTTCCGTCTATTATTATTATTATATTAGTTGAGGCTTTTCTCATTTCTTTCAGTCATTTCGTGTTGGAATTTAACTCTATAAATTAACAATTAAATGGCTCTATAGGGAGAGAATAAAAGAAGAAAATCTGGCGTGAATGGTCGCACAGCACACAACTGTGAAAGTGTTGTTCGATACTTGTCCCACCAGTTTTTTTGTCTCGAGATATATTTAGTTTCTGTATTTTATTTATTTATTTATTATTTATTTTTTCATTTAAAGTCTTTTTCGGCACATACATTTAGATCCCGTCTCTATTATTGCAATTGGATTGATAGCCAATCCAAGACCGGATGCGAACCCGCGACTCTTGGTACTACAAATGACTAGCACGTTAACCATTACACCAAGGCCCGAGAGCCTCGATATATTAAAATTAAAAATGTAAAATTTAAAAATCTGGTGTGACTGTCTCACAGCACACAACTTTCTCTTACCTTCGGTAATCGAAAGTTGTGTTCTGTGCTTGTCACACCAGATTTTTTGTGTCGAGATATATTTAGTTTCCGCCGATATATTAGAATTCAAGATGTAAAATTTATAAGTATGGGAAAATATTTATATTTTGTAACCATAGCAACCATTTCTCCTATCTTTCCTGTGAAGTACAAGAGTAAAGTGGTCTTCAAAAAGATTTCAATCGCAAAATGAGAATATACATTTTAAAGAGCATCTAAAAAAATAATTGATTTATGAATTTTAATCAAAATCGTTTGAGCGAATTTTGATAAAATCGAAAAAAAACTGAAAAAGTACATCAGTAAAGTACTAGTACTCTTTAGCCGATTTTGTCCAAAAGTTTCGTGCCAAGCCTCAGGGGGGGTGCCTAATTTAAATATAAAATTTCATTCTCGTAGCTCATTTCTTTCAGTCTTTAAATTGAACACACACAGACCCACTCAGGGGACCTCAAAACATGTATTTCCATCAAAATCTCAAAATCGCATTTTTGAATGTTACTCTACAAAAGGCCTATTATATTATTATTTGTTTATATTATCAAGAATTTGGCCTTGAAATTTGTTAATATTAAATCCTATTGAGGAAAATTCCTACCTAAATCGGTCACGCTATAAGATATGATTTGATCTATTAGCATAATTTTTTTTTTTTTTTTTTTTGTTTAATTTGAAAATCACTAGAGATTTTTTCGTTTTCTCTTGAAAGGAAACTGAATTTTTACAAAAATTTCTTTAGTCAAGATATCGAAAGACAAAAGATTAAGGCTCTTACAGTTAAAAGATCAAATGATCACACAACTTTGTATATTATTATTAAATTACTAATTATACAAATAAAAGGAAGCCACAATGCAAATCAAAATATATTTATAAAATTTATATTGCATTCAAGCATTCGGGCTTAAGCGTAGTTGGTAGCGCGTCTGCCTTGTATACCAAGGGTCGAGGGTTCGGACCCCAGGCAGTCCGATGATTTTATTTAAGCCATTTAGATACCCCTTGGCTTGAATAAGAATGCCTGGGCCCCCAAAAAGATATATTTACAAATTACAAGTATTGTTTAAAGTCTTAAATGCCGAAAAATCCGTGTGTCTGCTGTTGTCACTCGGACAACAAAACTGGCTTTCTCGGGTTGATAACATCCAAGATTATAGAACAATAAATTGCAATTTAGAGCTTATAAACCCTTGAATTAAAAAAAAAAATTTGGTGTGGATAGCTCCAAGCGTTTGTCTGCTTTTTTGACACTTAAGCCCATTCTGAAAACTTCAATAGCCTGACATGTGAAAGGAATAAATTTTACCGTAAGCTAGCGCCATCCTCAATCTCAACGGTGATTTGGGTAAAACTAATAATAATTCTATTTTTTATAATAAATTTCAGAGTAGAATAAAGAATAAATAGAACATACCGATTAAAAGAGGAATTATCCATCCGGAGTCGAGTTTATAACACACACAGTAGAAACACAAACACAAATAATAAAATTTTGTTCTCAAGCTAAAGGCAAGACACACACACACACATGCCAAATCAAAACGTCACTTGCATCATCTCGTAAAGATGATAAATAATAATAAAAAATTTTAAATTATTTATTTAAATTCATTAAATCAATTCGTAGAGTAATCCCCTTTACTTGTTTTTTTTTTTATATTATAAAAACCTAGAGGTGAATGACCTTTTCATTGTTACTAGGCCAAGTTGAAATTTTATTATGATAATAAAAAAATAAAATTTAACCTCTTTCATTTTATTTATGGCTTTGTGATGTTTTGATTTCTTTTGTTTATTGGGTGCCTGAGTGCATTTAATTTGTTGCTTTTTGACCACAAATTACTCGAATTTATTTAGAGTGATATTATTTTGAGAGGTTACACTTCTCTCATTCTCTTGCCTCGATTCCGAGATTCAGTACAGCTTGGCATTGCTTAACAATAATAATCTCTATTGCTTTTCTAATGGAAAGAAATAGAAAAAAATCAAAATATACCCCTTGTGAAATATTAATTTTATTAAAATACCATTTGTATAAACAAAATTGTTTTATTCATCATTCTGAACAAGTTTTGGTTTAAAAGAAGTTTCCCAATTTGATCATGTAAAAACAATCGTCTTAAAGAGACAAATGTTTTCAGGTTGCTTAGTGCATAGATTGCCAGACACAGACACAGCCGTCTGGGCGCCTTTCTATTTTGGGGCGATGACGTCGCTCTGATTGTCGTCTTTTATGATCTCGTTGGCCTTGACAAGGCGCCTGACGCTCAATCTCCTTTCTCTTTCACTCTCTTTATAATTCGGAGTGAGAATTGAATAAATAAAGAAAGAAAAAAATCTCTCATTTCTTCTCACTCTTATTAATAATATAACATCACAGCTATAAATTGTTTTATGTAATATTATTTTAATAAATGCCTCATATCGACAAATCTATTTTATAAGAATCCACCCTGGATTTTAGTTTTTTAAAATTCAAATGAGCCCAAAATAAAAAAATTTTTTTTTTCTTTCTCTCTTCCACCATCCATCAATAACCATTAATAATTGTTTTTAGTCGAATC
>JAKCPI010016288.1:0-16105 GCA_023213315.1 Euborellia annulipes | reverse complement strand
GTGTGACAAGCCCAGAACACAACTCTCGATTTCCGAATGTAAGAGAAAAATGTGTGCTCTGCGACCAGTCACACCAGATTTTTTAACGGCATATTGACATACATCCAGGCCATGGGCGTTAACTAGAGAATTTGACTAGGGAGGGGCATGTGACCAGCTATCCTCCGGGCGGCCTTAAAAAGACCATATTTTTTCAATTTTTCTTGGTGCACGAGCCTGCCCCCCCCCCCCCCCCTAGTTACGCACATGATCCAGACTCTGATCATAACTGCCTTTTAATATATAAAAAAAATTTTCATTATTCTGGAATTTTTTTTTTTTTTTTGAGTTAAGAATTTAATCTTTTTTTTTTTTTTTTTTTTAACGCAAACGTAAATTTCTCTTATTGCTTCCGTCTATTATTATTATAATTAGTTGAGGCTTTTCTCATTTCTTTCAGTCATTTCGTGTTGGAATTTAACTCTATAAATTAACAATTAAATGGCTCTATAGGGAGAGAATAAAAGAAGAAAATCTGGCGTGAATGGTCGCACAGCACACAACTGTGAAAGTGATGTTCGATACTTGTCCCACCAGTTTTTTTGTCTCGAGATATATTTAGTTTCTGTATTTTTTTATTTATTTATTATTTATTTTTTCATTTAAAGGTCTTTTTCGGCACATACATTTAGATCCCGTCTCTATTATTGTAATTGGATTGATAGCCAATCCAATGAAATAAATTGTCGCATGAGACGGAATGCGAACCCGGGACTCTTGACTACAAATGACCAACACGCTAACCATTACACCAAGGCCTGAGGGCGCTCGATATATTAAAATTAAAAATGTAAAATTTAATCTGGTGTGACTGTCACACAGCACACAACTTTCTCTTTTTTTTTTGAAATAGGTGCAAAAGGCACAACACCAATAAGACCAATAGCCTGAAAAGAAGAAAAAAACCTCCCACCTTACCTTACCTTCGGTAATCGAAAGTTGTGTTCTGTGCTTGTCACACCAGATTTTTTGTGTCGACATATATTTAGTTTCCGCCGATATATTAGAATTCAAGATGTAAAATTTATAAGTATGGGAAAATATTTATATTTTGTAACCATGGCAACCATTTCTCCTATCTTTCCTGTGAAGTACAAGAGTAAAGTGGTCTTCAGAAGATTTCAATCGCAAAATGAGAATATACATTTTAAAGAGCATCTAAAAAATAATTGATTTATGAATTTTAATCAAAATCGTTTGAGCGAATTTTGATAAAATCGAAAAAAACTGAAAAAGTACATCAGTAAAGTGCTAGTACTCTTTAGCCGATTTTGTTCAAAAGTTTCGTGCCAAGCCTCAGGGGGTGCCTAATTTAAATATAAAATTTCATTCTCGTAGCTCATTTCTTTCAGTCTTTAAATTGAACACACACAGACCCACTCAGGGGACCTCAAAACATGTATTTCCATCAAAATCTCAAAATCGCATTTTTGAATGTTACTCTACAAAGGCCATTATATTATTATTTGTTTATATTATCAAGAATTTGGCCTTGAAATTTGTTAATATTAAATCCTATTGAGGAAAATTCCTACCTAAATCGGTCACGCTATAAGATATGATTTGATCTATTAGCATAATTTTTTTTTTTTTTTTTTTTTGTTTAATTTGAAAATCACTAGAGATTTTTTCGTTTTCTCTTGAAAGGAAACTGAATTTTTACAAAAATTTCTTTAGTCAAGATATCGAAAGACAAAAGATTAAGGCTCTTACAGTTAAAAGATCAAATGATCACACAACTTTGTATATTATTATTAAATTACTAATTATACAAATAAAAGGAAGCCACAATGCAAATCAAAATATATTTATAAAATTTATATTGCATTCAAGCACTCGGGCTTGGCGTAGTTGGTAGCGCGTCTGCCTTGTATACCAAGGGTCGAGGGTTCGGACCCCAGGCAGTCCGATGATTTTATTTAAGCCATTTAGATACCCCTTGGCTTGAATAAGAATGCCTGGGCCCCCAAAAGATATATTTACAAATTACAAGTATTGTTTAAAGTCTTAAATGCCGAAAAATCCGTGTGTCTGCTGTTGTCACTCGGACAACAAAACTGGCTTTCTCGGGTTGATAACATCCAAGATTATAGAACAATAAATTGCAATTTAGAGCTTATAAACCCTTGAATTAAAAAAAAATTTGGTGTGGATAGCTCCAAGCGTTTGTCTGCTTTTGACACTTAAGCCCATTCTGAAAACTTCAATAGCCTGACATGTGAAAGGAATAAATTTTACCGTAAGCTAGCGCCATCCTCAATCTCAACGGTGATTTGGGCAACTAATAATAATTCTATTTTTTATAATAAATTTCAGAGTAGGAATAAAGAATAAATAGAACATACCGATTAAAAGAGGAATTATCCATCCGGAGTCGAGTTTATAACACACACAGTAGAAACACAAACACAAATAATAAAATTTTGTTCTCAAGCTAAAGGCAAGACACACACACACACATGCCAAATCAAAACGTCACTTGCATCATCTCGTAAAGATGATAAATAATAATAAAAAATTTTAAATTATTTATTTAAATTCATTAAATCAATTCGTAGAGTAATCCCTTTACTTGTTTTTTTTTTTTATATATAAAAACCTAGAGGTGAATGACCTTTTCATTAAAACTAGGCCAAGTTGAAATTTTATTATGATAATAAAAAAATAAAATTTAACCTCTTTCATTTTATTTATGGCTTTGTGATGTTTTGATTTCTTTTGTTTATTGGGTGCCTGAGTGCATTTAATTTGTTGCTTTTTGACCACAAATTACTCGAATTTATTTAAAGTGATATTATTTTGAGAGGTTACACTTCTCTCATTCTCTTGCCTCCATTCCGAGATTCAGTACAGCTTGGCATTGCTTAACAATAATAATCTCTATTGCTTTTCTAATGAAAGAAATAGAAAAATCAAAATATACCCCTTGTGAAATATTAATTTTATTAAAATAATTTGTATAAACAAAATTGTTTTATTCATCATTCTGAACAAGTTTTGTTTAAAAGAAGTTTCCCAATTTGATCATGTAAACAATCATCTTGAAGAGACGATATTTTCAGGTTGCTTAGTACATAGATTGCCAGACACAGACACAGCCGTCTGGGCGCCTTTCTATTTTGGGCGATGACGTCGCTCTGATTGTCGTCTTTTATGATCTCGTTGGCCTTGACAAGGCGCCTGGCGCTCAATCTCCTTTCTCTTTCACTCTCTTTATAATTCGGAGTGAGAATTGAATAAATAAAGAAAAGAAAAAAAAATCTCTCATTTCTTCTCACTCTTATTAATAATATAACAGCTATAAATTGTTTTATGTAATATTATTTTAATAAATGCCTTATATCGACAAATCTACTTTATAAGATTCCAAATTTTAAAGACGATTTTGGTTTTTTAAAATTCAAAATGAAGTCTGGAAAAATAAAAAAATTTTTTTTTTCTTTCTCTCTTCCACCATCCATTTATCACCATTAATAATTGTTTTTAGTCGAATCCTTTATCAGCTCCTGATTAATGTATTTGTAATCCTACCCTTTAATCCTTCCTTTTATACTCTCTCCCTCTCTCTTCTACTAAAATATCTACTTTCTCTCTCTTGATAAAATTTTCAAATGTGAATGAGGGAAAAGTCTTTTTCAAAAATCTGGTGTGACAAGCACAGAACACAAATTTCGAAGTTGAGTGCTGTGCTTGTTTCACTAAGGGAGCCAATTCAATTTAAATAAACTTTTCTCGCATAGGACGGGATCTTGGACGTAACTAGTGGGGAGAAAGCTCGGGACTTCCCCCAAAGAAAAATTGAGAAAATATGGGGCTTTCCAGGCCCACCGGAGGATAGCTGGTCCCATGCCCCCCCCAGCCAAATTCTCTAGTTACGCCCATGGTGGTCTTCAAAGCAAAATAGAACAGTATCAAAAAAATAATTGATTTTTGAATTTTAAGAGAAAGTAAAAATTAATATGTCAAATAAATTTGGAAAATCGATTTTTAATCATTTTCATAACGTTTTGAGACTAAAATTTGATTGTTTTTGCTTGAATATTTTATATACTAAGTTATTCAATCAATATCAAGGCCTAAATGTGTTTATTTAATTAAAAAACAATAAATTAGAAAATGAAAGAGGCAGTTAAAATTTGAAGATGTAAAGGCAATAAAAAAACCCCCATTTTATGTGGGCGTAGTTAAATAAAAAAATGTCTAGAGCTTTATAAATGATTAAAAAGACCAGTTTTGCATTTTTCCACAAATCCAACGAAAAATAAGAGAGATATAGCGAGTTTTTGAAAAGCGAATGTGCGCGTGAAGAAAAGCCTAGACGAGAGTGAAGCGAGGCTCCCTGGCTGCACTCTCGGCGCAGATCGAATTTGAAAAAACAAATTGATGCTCTCCCAGCATTTGAAATAATTGCCAAATTGATTGATTTCATCTTTTTATGCTTTTATAAAATTTTATTCGAAACTTTTTTTTAACTATAAGAATAAAAGACTGCATATTTATCTATAAAGAATTCAATCCTTTGAGAAAAAAATAAAATTTCAAAATATTTTGTCTTCAATCAAAGAGATGCTTATTTCTCATAAATATATTAAATAATAAAATCCATCCCTTTAGACCTTTAGTTCAGTGCTTGTTAAACTTTTTGAGTCGCGGCCCCGTTGGGAACCAAATAAATATCTCACGGCCCCCCTATTTTTTTTACATTCTCTTGCCTATGTGTGCTCAATTTTAAGCATGAAGGAATTGAGCTAGGAGGGTGAAATTTTATATTTAAGTTAGACGCCCCCCTGAGGCGGGGAAATAAGCTTTTAATCAAAATCAGCCAAAAAGTACTAGTACTTTACTGGTGTACTTTTTCAGTTTTTTTCGATTTTCTCAAAATTCACTGAAACGATTTATTTTTAAATTCATAAATCAATTACTTTTTAGATGCTCTTTAAAATGTATATTCTCATTTTGCGATTGAAATCTTCTGAAGACCACTTTACTCTTGTATGTTACTTCATAGGAAAGATAGGATAAATGGTTGCCATGGTAACAAAATATAAATATTTTCCCATACTTATAAATTTTACATCTTGAATTCTAATATCTCGGGGGAAACTAAATATATGTCAACACAAAAAAATCTGTTGTGGTACCTTCGGTAAGAGAAAGTTGTGTTCTGTGCGCCAGTCACACCAGATTGTTTAAGTTTTTTTTTTTATTATATATTTTTTTATTCATTAAATCCCAGCAAATTGTCAATTGTTTCTTTAAATTAGTTAAAGAAGAAAAAAAAGCAAAGCCCGTTAAAAAAGAAAAAAAAGAAGCTCGTAGGGTAATATAAGGAAAGTTTGAAAGAAGCCAAATATTTCTATTAGGTTGAATCTTGGCTCTTTAGAATGTATGCAAACTGCTTGCTTGCTTCTCTCTCTCTCTCTCTCTCTTTGCTTCTAATTTGTTTCTTTCCTTCTCCAAAGGGAGCCAACCAACACAATGTGCATTGCACTCTGAATCCTTAACCGTTGTGTGTGTGTGTCAAAATTACTCTCTCTCTCTCTCTCTTGCCGCATTTTGAGGTACAGAAAATTAAACTCTCTAGTTGGCAAAAGAAATTAATTGAGAGTCTAATTAATTTACTTACTTTTAATAAACTACTAAATTTCTCTATGAATAAATGTTGCGTGATTTTTTCTTTTAAATTGTAGAGATTGCGGTCTGACGCCAAGGGTAATTCATAATAAATTAGAATTTTCCCTCCTCTGCGTTGCGGGGTCGGTGGTGAAAAGTGAGGGTTTTTTTTTTTTGCGACCGGAAGAAGTAGAATAGGCCGGCCCGTCGCACGGTCTGAAGCCTGTTGAAAATACATAAAGAAGGGACAGACATGTAAAGAACAGAAGCAAGGGATATTAATTGCTGCGTTTAAGTATTTTCAATAATGAACATGCCCGGGAGCCGTGGCTCAGTGGGAAGACATTAGCTTCTCGCACCGGAGTCCCGGGTTCGCTTCCCGTCCCAAGCGAGAAAAATTTATTTCATTTGATTTGACTACAAATCATTTGAAATAAATAGGGATGGGGTCTAAATGGCCTTAGATGCCGAGAAGGACCTTAAAAAAAAAAAAAAAATAATGAACATCAGCATAACTATTGTATCGTAGTATTTAATTCATTTCAAATTTATATACACTATTACATTCTAGTTGTTGAAATTTAATACAAGTATTTCATAACCTACAAAAATTTTCCCTGAATTCGCAGATGTCAAAATATAATTTAATTTAATTTTTAGATATTATTCCTGATAATGAAAATGAGAGTCAATGCGATTTCGAAAAGACAACAAAATAAATAATATTAAGTCGACTTCATTATTATAACTTTGATTTACTGTTGCCATGTTCACTTCCATTCAGGAATTAATTGATGAGAAAATTTTGTTATCACTTTGTATTTAATTTTAAAATATTAATACTATTTAAAATTTTTTTTTTTTTTTTTAACGCTCACACTTTTTCTCATTCACACTCACACTCACACACACATTCACACAGTCTTTTCGGCAACTCAGGCCATATAAGACTTTAGACGATATCCGTTATTAATAAATATACATATATGGGGTCCAGGCATTCTTATTTAAGCCATTTGGTATCCAATTGGCTTAAATAAAATCATCGGACTGCCAGGGGTCCGAACCCGCGACGTTTGGTATATGAGGTTAGCACGCTAACCTCTATGCCATGCCCCGAGGGCTATTTAAAATTGATTAATGTAATTTTGATAAAAAATCTCTATGCTACTAGTATTAAATATAACCATAAAAGAACTTTAATAATAACTCCGTTTTAATTTTTGAATTATAAACCTAAAATTATTTTATTAATAGTCTATAAATTGAGCATAGATTAATTTGCAATCATGTGTCAAAAGACTTTGAATTTTTGCAAATATAATTGGACTTATAGAATTTTGCAATAATATTTTTTTATATTTTATTGTTATAAAAAAATCTGGTGTGACTGGCGCACAGCACACAACTTTCTCTTACCTTCGGTAATCGAAAGTTGTGTTCTGTGCTTGTCACACCAGATTTTTTGTGTCGACATATATTTAGTTCCCGACAATACGGAACATTTGAATTCAGATGTAAAATTTATAAGTATGGGAAAATATTTATATTTTGATACCATGGCAACCATTTCTCCTATCTTCCCTATGAAATACAAGAGTAAAGTGGTCTTCAGAAGATTTCAATTGCAAAATGAGAATATACATTTTAAAGAGAATCTAAAAATTAATTGATTTTTGAATTAAAAAAAAAATCGTTGGAGCAAATTTTGAGAAAATCGAAAAAAACTGAAAAAGTACATCAGTAAAGTACTAGTACTCTTTGGCCGATTTTGATTAAAAGCTTATTTTTCCGGTCCCGGGGGATGTTTAACTTAAATATAAAATTTCAGCCTCATAGCTCAATTCCTTCATGCTTAAAATTGAACACAGACACACAGACACACCCACAGACAGACCATGTCGCGAAAACCACTTTTTTGGACTCAGGGGACCTCAAAACGTGAAGATCCATCAAAATCTCGACATCGAATTTTTGACATGAATCCAATACTTTCTCTCTATATATATATTACATATATACATTGGTAAGAGAAAGTAAAAAGGTGTCATTTATCCCGAAAATTTTGTTTTTTTCCGAAAATGTCAAAAAAAAAAAATGTCCCGATAAGTTATTTTTGTCAGTTTTGCGGTTATTTAAAAAAAAAATTCGATGTTTTTTGAAAATGCTATAACTCTTTTTTTGGCTGGGTCAAAAAATTTGAAAAAATTCTCAGACACGTTTTCAATAGGGTATAAAAAGATGAAGCCCCCCTTTCTAGATGCAAAGGCGGGCGCCACGGGTTCTCATAATTAAGAAAAGGCGAGGGTCCGCCGCAGGCGGCCCAAGCTAGCTGGTGGGGGGTCCAGGGAGCGAAGCCCCCGGCTAGGCGGGCGACGCGGCTAGTGTATTTTATAAATACCTATCTATAGATTTGTATGAGGATCAAAAGAAAAGTATTTTTAATATTATTCAGTGCGACTAAACACACCAGATTGTGTAATTTTCAAATATGAAAAGAGAAAGATATTATCTCTCTCTCTCTCTCTCTTTCTTTCTCACTCATTGATCTGATGGTCTCAGGTGCTGTTTTCTTATAAAATGCCATAATAAAACAGGTGACGGATCAGGCAAGGGATTTATCAAGATGATCATCTCAAGTGAAATTATTTATCTTTTAGGAGTGGAAGAGTGTAGGATAAAAATCAATCCGGTGTGACTGGTCGCACCATATTTATTGTGCCAACATATATTTAGTTCCTCCGATATACAGTATTAAATTTTTCCCTCGCTTTTTTACTTTCTCTTACCTCTATATATATGTTAATATATAGAGAGAGAAAATATTGGATTCATGTCAAAAATTAGATGTCGAGATTTTGAAGGATATACACGTTTTGAGGTCCCCTGAATCCAAAAATGGTTTTCGCGACATGGTCTGTCTGTCTGTCTGTGAACAAAATATCTCAAGAACGAAAAGAGCTAGGAGGTTGAAAATTTATATTTAAGTTAGGCACCCCCATGGGACGTGACACGAAGCTTTTGAACAAAATCGGCCAAAGAGTACTAGTACTTTACTGATGCACTTTTTCAGTAATGCTGGTTGACATGCCGTTATAGAATCTCATAACATACAGTATGATTTTTTTTTTTTTTTGGCAAAGAGAATATCAAATGAATGAGTCATTGGATTTTTTGTTTCTCATAAATGAATGAACAGACGGTTGGCAGGTAGATGAGTCTTTTTTTTTTTCTTTCTTTTTATCAAATACTATCCCCTTGAGTCACCCTCTCTCTCGCTTTCATCAATCTTGATGTTATTAACATTCTCTCTCTCTCTTATTTGCATTCCCGCCCTTTTTTCTCACTTGGTGGTTCTCTCTTAATCCTGATTAAAAAAAAACATGGGTTGCTCAATTAGGTATTAATTAATGTTGCATGTTTGGAATTGATCCTCTCTGGCATTCCCGGTTGGAATTAGGGGAATTTCTCCGAAGATCTTAAGGAAGGGGTCTAAATTATTGAATCGTTTCCTTTTCTGAATGAATTTCATATGCCGGGTTGCAAGAACACAGTTCTGTAAATATTTAAAAGTCTGTTAGTAAACATCGCTTTGGGTTTTAAAATTATTGGCTGTTGCTAAAGCAACTTTAATGGAACCGTTAACTATTCCTTGCTGTTAAGATACCTATAGATAGATGAAAAATGATTGGGCCACCGAAAATGACAGATTTCTATGTAGTTGGCCAAGTTGACCGCAAGGGCGCATTGTCAAATTGTATAATTTATAATAGTACCAAAATTATAAAAGAAATTAAAATAGTAATTATATTTGTATTCTTTAAATTTTAATTGTTAATATTAGGTTACAAAACAAAAAATGTTTAAATATTTAAATATCATAAAATAAAAATAATAAATACGTTGGTTGCTCTGGCTGTCAGATGTTAAATTATAAAGAAACTTTGAATATACTATAACCTCACTTTTTCTCTTCGCCAGATGAATATCTATAATAATTAATAATATCGCTTAAAACGTTTCAGAAACTAAAGAAAACTCAATTAAATTAATGCATTTATATCTTACCTCTCTCGCGTGATAATATAGTCACCAAATTCTTATTTATTTCAATGAAACAAATCAGGTTAGTGGATACTTTATAGTTTAAAGGTCCGAATTTCAACCTTTAGTTTAAATACAGCTTTTACGAACCAATCACCTTTAAATACGTTCTTGCAACCCAAAAATTATTTAGCGAAAGGTTTAAACCACCAAAAGCGTTTAACGAACCGTTAAATACGTTCTTGCAACCCGGCAATAGAGCTCCTTTTTTTAAAATGTCTTTTATTTAATGCGATTAATCTAAAAAAATAAAAAAAATGACTTCTATTATTTGTAGATATTTTAAATAGTTCCTTAATTTAAAAAAATTTGAGGTATATAGCTTCAAAATTGTGGCTGCTGGAAAGTCCCAAAATTAGCACCCCGAGACGCACACTTTGCCTGATCGCCTGGAGAGTAGGCATCAATTGGTGTTAAGATGCGTTGCCAGACAGCGGAAGCAAGGCGGGGTCATAGCGACAAGCATCAGGAGGTAACCGGTTCATTTGCACAAAATCTTAAAGATCTAATCTGTTATAGACTGTAAATTTGAACACTTCCTAGTTATTAATTATCAAAATCCGGAATAACTTGTATTTATTTAATTGACCGTAGATGCTGGAAAAACCCTAAAATAAATTGTTGAGCGTTGATAGAACAAAGTGGTTGTTATTTTCTAACGGCACCCTTCTGCTCCAGGTTCCAAAATTCTTAAGTAATTCTTGGAAATTAAATCTTGTAATAACATTTTTCCCCTAAAATGGAATATTTACTTCTAGATCTTCTTTTTTTGGCCATTTAAATAAACACGACTTAGAGAACAGAGACTTTATTTGCATATTAATATTAAATTGATTTTCTTTAAAAGAATAAAAAAAATCTGGTATGACTGGCGCAGTAGCGTAGCCAGGATTTCTGCTTGGGGGGGCCCAAAAGTTTTATGAACCCCCCCCCTTCTCCAAGAAACTTAAAGTGGAGAAATTTTTTTTACATAATATAATAATTATAAATAAAAAACAAATAAAAAAAAAATTTTTTTTCTTGAAATAAAAAATAATTTTAATACAAAATTCTTAAATATTAGAGATTTTTTCAATTATTTATAAGTTTTTTTGTTAGATTTTAGAATTTATGAGAGTTAATAAAATAATTATTTAAAAAAAAAAATATCATTAGGGAAAACAATAGGTATTTTTTTTTGTTTTGGAGAAGGCTTTGGGGGGCCCGGCCCCCCTGGCCCCCCCCCCCCGAATACGCCACTGGACTGGCGCACAGCACACAACTTTCTCTTACATTCGGTAATCGAAAGTTTTGTTCTGTGCTTATCACACCAGATTTTTTGTGTCGACATATATTTAGTTCCCGACAGTACGATACATTCGATTTTCAAGATGTAAAATTTATATGGGAAAATATTTATATTTTATTCTCATGGCAACCATTTCTCCTATCTTTCCTATAGAGTACAAGAGTAAAGTGACCTTCAGAAGATTTCAATGACAAAATGAGAATATACATTTTAAAGAGCATCTAAAAAAATAATTGATTTTTTAATTTTAAACAAAAAATCGTTGGAGCGAATTTTGAGAAAATCGCAAAAAAAACTAAAAATGTGCATCAGTAAAGTACTAGTACTCTGCGTGGATTTTGTTCAAAAGCTTCTTGTCACGTCCCATGGGGGCGCCTAACTTAAATATAAATGTTGTCTACCGATATTGTTTTTTCATGGATTTTTTTTTGGTTTTATCCCATAGGGGTGGCCGGAGATTTTGTTGGGGGGGGGGGGTTCAGGATGATTCCCCCCCCCCCCGACTAATAGGGCAGTATAAGGCGTGTAATGAAATATATGACTAGCCACTCCGCCCGCCTTCGCTTCGCCCCCCTCGATCTGGCTCGGGCCCCCCAATTTTTTTTTTAAATTTTTCTAATAAAAACAAATAAAAATATAAAAAAAAAATTTTTAAATTAATTTTTTAAGTTTTTCCTAAAAAAATTTTTACCAAAAAAAATTTTCCCCCCCTAAAAAAAGTTGAAATGACGCCACTGGCTCGGGCCCGCCCTTTCTTAATTAAGTGTCGCAATTTTTCATTCAACTCGTATCAGGCAATAAATAATACAAACAGGTTAATTTTATATATAAGGGCCTAAAATACCATAGTAATCTCTTCTCTTGATTGAAATCCCATCTCAGATCTTTTTAAAAAAAAAAATAATAAATTTTTTTATATAATAATTTTTATTATTTTTCATTTATGAGATTTAATCAATTTTAATAGGCTTTAATATTTTATAAAGCAAGACAAAAATCAATTCTTTTTTTTTTTTTAAGCTAGAGAAAATTATTAAATTTTACTTTCTCTTACCCTAACATATATATGAAATATATAGAGAGAGAAAGAATTGTTTGTATTATAGAGCTTAAATATCTAGTCATGGCTTGGGCTCAATGGGGGGGGGTTTGAACCCCCAAATCCCCCCCCTCCCGTGGCTACCCCTATGGTATCATCAATATTTATTTATACGGTATATCTCTATATGATAAGCTATATCAATCTAACAATATAGCTTAGCTGCACTCTCTTAAATTCCTCATTTTTAATTTTACTTACATTTTCTAAAATTTTTTGAAGTATCACATATTTCAATAAACTTTTTTTTTTTTGACCATCTTGTTATTTGAATAGTTCAATTACGTACTCAATATGAACTATTATTGCCCATTCTGCCTGTATACTGAAAGAGAGAAGGAAACACAGGGATGCTCAAATAAAAAACCTCTAAATATTATATGGACGATGTTATGCACGAAGGAACCAAGCGCCATTAACCTAAATCTGAGATAAGGGGCATTTCATTTGCATAATTGTAAACAAAACCAATGGTAATGAATTTTTTTCTTGTTTTATACAAAAAAAAAAGAGCACAGAGTAATAATGTTGTGATTTAAATAAAGAGATAGATCTTCTTTTTCCTTATAAGATGGCGGGGGCTTGGTTCCTTTATGCATAACATCGTCCATATTAAATAATAGGTAGAGAAAAAATCATTGTGTGGTTTTATGAAACTACGATGCAAGTGAAACTTTTTTTTCGGATCGTAGGCGTTTAACTGAAATTATTATTCAATTAAGGGTATTAAAATCGCGTTTTTAATCTTAACTTAATAATTGGAAAATGATAAATCAATAGACGCATGTTAAAAACTGAGAACAATATTTATTTAGTAATTGAAGATTTGAATCATTTTAAATTATTTTAAAAATTATATTTTATCAATTTAAAAATTGAATAATTAAATCTCACAATTATTTTTTTATAATTCGTCATATATATTAAATTTCAACTTTCATATTTATGTCGTCACGGCTTGTGACGTCATGACTTGTAACGTGACATGCTGATAGAAGAGCGGAAAAATTTGAGGCCATCAATCAAATAAAAGTTTCACTTTAAAAAAAATAAAACTATCAGAAGTTCAGGAGAAGGGAAATAACAACAATGAAAACTACAAGCAATATACTCTACAATAAATTCAAATATTTTTTAGAAATTTTTTTTTTTTATTATTTATTAAGTTAATCATAGAAAAAAAAAATACACACCATTAAAATCAGTCTAATACAAAAAAAAAATCAAGAAACACTAGCTAGAAGTTGAACGATTCGTTCTTTAAGAAAAATAAATAGTACAGTATTTAGGTGATATAAAAATATAACGTATTTTAAAGAGGACTAGATATTCTAGATTTTACACTCTGAATTACTGATCATGGCACGTAAGAAGAAAAAAACAAACCTGTTTAGTAAAAAAAAAAACAAATAATAAATAATTTTTTGTTTGTTTTGTAACGCAAAGAGCAGATCGTTGATTTTCTCTCTTATAAATATGTACAATAATAATATTAGATCTGTATTTAGATCAGTAATACCTTAAATTAATGACTTTTCTTCTTGCCCTTGCGTTTGGGCGGAACTGGTGCTTCTTCAGCAGGACCTGTGGCACCTGCTGCCGGTGCTGGCGATGAAGGGGCCTCTGCTGCAGCTGCTGGAGAGGGTGCGGATGCAGCTTCAGTAACAGGCGCTGTTGGTGCTGCTTGTTCTTTCTTTTCTTCTGGTGCTTTTGGGGCTTGTTCTTGTTTTGGAGCAGCAGGTGCTTGTTCCGGTGTTGCTGGAGGTGGTTGGTCTTGTTTAGGTGCAGCTTGTTCGGATGGGGCTCGGTTGTTCAGGTGTTGCTGCTGGTGGGGCAGGTTGTTCTGGAGCTGGTGTTACGGGAGCAGCTTTTTCAGGTGCTGGTGGTTGTTCTGCGCTTGGTGTTGTTGGTGCAGGTTTATCTGGTGCAGCAGCTGGTGGGGTAGATTGTTCTACAGCGGGTGTTGTTGAAGCCGGTTGTTCTGGCGTTGGTGCTGGTGGGGAAGGTTGATCTGGCGTAGGAGCTGGAGGGGAAGGTTGTTCTGGTGTAGGTGTTGGTGGAGCAGGTTGCTCAGTTGCTGGTGTTTTTGGGGCAGGTTGCTCAGTTGCTGGTGTTGGGAGCAGGCTGTTCAGCTGCTGGTGTTGTTGGGGCAGGCTGTTCAGCTGCTGGTGTTGTTGGGGCAGGCTGTTCAGTTGCTGGTGTTGTTGGGGCAGGCTGTTCAGCTGCTGGTGTTGTTGGGGCAGGCTGTTCAGCTGCTGGTGTTGTTGGGGCAGGCTGCTCAGTTGCTGGTGTTGTTGGTGCGGGTTGTTCTGGTGCAGGGGTAGACGGAATAGGTTGATCTCCAGATGGTGGTGCCTGAACAGGTTGTTCTGCTGTTGGTCCAGGCTGTTCCGCTGCTGGTGTTGTTGGAGCAGCTTGTTCTACTGCCGGGGATGGTTGTTCTTGCTTGGGAGCAGCCTGTTCTGCTGGAGCTTCAGATTTTTCTATTTTTGGCTCTACAGGTTGAGATTCTTGAGCAGGTTGCTCTGTCTTAGAGGTAGCCTGATCTGGAGATTTCTGACTTTCTTCTCCGATCTTTGGACTTTTTTCTTCTGTTTTTTCAGTCTTTGCATCACTTTCTTTTGGTGCTTCACTAGTTTTGGCAGGTGTAGCAGCTGGAACTTCTGTCCCTTTTGGGGCTTCTGCAGGAGCTTCAGGAGATTTAATCTCAGATTCAGTCTTTGGAGGTTCTGCGGTTTTACTTTCACCTGATGGTTGATCTCCTTGCACTTCTGGTGTTTTTTGAGCTGCTTCTGTTGGAGCAGCTTGGGATGGCTCTGTAGATGGGGCTTCTGTTTTTCCAGGAGTAGGAGCATCTGATTTTGTTTCTTTTGTTTCAGTTGTAGGTTTAGTTTCAGAAGGAGCTCCTGATGCAGGAACAGCAGTAGGTTGTGTCTCTGGCGTTCCCGGAGTAGCAGGAGTTTCAACTATTTTAGGAGCAGCTGCTGATGCTAAACCTTCTGGAGCATTTTCAGGAATTGGACTTGGCAATGCAATCACATCTTCGGGTTTAGCAGAGACAAACTCTTCAATTACAGGAGGAGGGGTTACAGGAATAATGGCAAATGCTTTCTTCTCTTCTGGAGTAGGAGGTTCAACTGGAGTCTGTGGGGGTTTCTCTTGAGAATCGGCAGGTGTTGATACTGCTTTAGCTTCAGGCGCCGGAGGAGCGGATTCGGCTTTAGGTTCACTTGGAGGTTGGGCTTCCGTAGTTGGTGGGACAACCGGAGATGGTTGAGATCCAGGAGCAAGTTGGGCAGTTTCTGGCGGTCCAGATGCCAGAGTTTGACAGATTTTTTTCCAAATATTCTCAAAAGCATCTCTTCCTGTATAATCAATAATTCCTTGTTCCCAAGCTTGTCGGCGATTTAAGTCTTCCTGCAGCTGCCTGTGCTTCAGGAGTTGGGGCTCCAATTGTCATTTGCGCTAATACACCAGCCAAGCCACTCTGAAATACAATAAATAAATAACTTTTCTGGAATTAAAGAAAGGCTAAAAAAACAAAAGAAAAAAAAAGCAGGCAAGAGACAGAAAAATAGAAATTAGACTTACATCTTCATCGTTATTTTGAGCAGAATTTTCTTGATTATTTGAGTGCTTTAAAGAACAAACACAAGCAGGTTGAGAGGTATTATTTACAGTTTTTAGACTGTTTGGTAATTGGCCACTGTCTAGTAAGTTTTTAGATTCATAATGATCATTGTTATCTATAGTCATGCTAGGATGGTGGTTATTATGATTATTATTATTTACACTGTTTGTTATATCACTAGAATTTTTAACGTTATGATAAACACTACTATGAACTTGACAGTCAATTTGGTTTGAAGGCATTCGATTTTCATCAATAAATTGGGCAAACATTCCAGAATCGAAATTTTGAACTGGTTTATGATGTTGATGATATTCACTTGATGATTGTT
>JAKCPI010016287.1:0-11171 GCA_023213315.1 Euborellia annulipes | reverse complement strand
TAAGATCCTTCTTCATTTGTCTTTTTTAATTTAATTTTTTTGACATCTCAAACTGTAATTCCATTATTTTTATTTCTCCGTTCATCCATATATTAAGCCTATCAATATTTATTTTAAAGAGACGTACTTGGCGAGAGGGGTGTTTTTTCGATTTTTTTTTTTTTTTTAATAGACAACACCAGATTTTTTTTAACTTAATGAATTTTCGCATTATAGTTTCCCTTTACAACATAAAAAAAAAAGACATTGCTATTAGCGGCAAAGGCACAGGGAACATATTTCATTTATGTTCAAATAAGGCAACTGCCAGCAATAATTTATATCCAGTTGCTCCCTTGTCTTAAGTCGTCTGGCTCATAGACACACTCAAATAAGCCATAAGGCTCGGGCTTGGAATCATATCATTGATACATATTACATATATGCAAAATGGGAGAGAATACTAGAGAGAGAGAGAGAAACGGCACGGTGTGTTGTGTCCCCAAGGGAACCACCCAAAAGCCAAGTCTTTCACTTTATCCCCACCCGTCTTGACGGGGAGGGGATCCCGCCTCCGCGACAGGTCCCTCGGGAACTTCTCTCTCTCTATCGACTTACCGTAATACAGAATGCCAGAGAGGTACTACTCTCTCTCACTTAAGCCACACTCCAAATCTCTCCCGCCAATTAAAGGCAAAAAATATTGCTAGGTAGAAAAGTGATAAACAACGGAATAAAAAAAGGTATAAGATAAAATAGCATAACCTGTAATAAACGACTAAATAATTGAGATATTCCTTCGGGGGTCGTCGACTTACTATTAAAAATGTAATTAAAAATAATTGTCTTTCCACTGGCAACAGCATAAGGAGAGTAATTCAAAATGAAGGATTTGAATCTAACGACTGTATTTTCAGTCCTCACTGTTGTCATGTTCTTTTCACAAATATGGGCTCTGTCGCATTAAAAAAAACTCAAGTAAGGTCCTTCAAGTTGCTTTATCATCACAATTCAACCTCCAGCTACGTTATTTAGTAAAGAATTTATCTGGAAAAAATTGATCGTTTTCTGTATTCTGAGTGCCATAAAATGGTAGAGTTCTCCGGAATGACTACCTAAAACAGTGTCCGAGAGAAGGTTGAGAATTTTAAAAGATACAACTGAGCAGAACAATGAAAATATTATGTTATCCTTAATCTTTGGAATATTCAGGACGGTTTCTAATACCGGGTGGGCCAATAGTGCGTGAACGGAAGATTGTGGGCTTATTAACGGACATTTTTAAAGTTTGTTGATCATACATAATGAGGAGCCTTTAGGGCTACAAATTTAAAATATTTTTGTTCCTTTTGCACTTCTTAAACAAGGTGATCCATATCAAAGTTATGTTTTTTTTAAATGGAACGCCCCGTATATTATTACATATTTGGATTCTATGGTCAATTTTAGTATGACTTTATGCCCCTCATTATGCATGAATCGAATACTTTCTCTCTATATATTTCATATATAGGGTAAGAGAAAGTAATAAGAACGGATTAAAGATAGCCTCATCAGAATACACCCTAATTTATCAGACTTTTTTGACCCCAATGACGACCTGACTATCCCTTTAAGAATCATCATCAAATGAGATCGATGAGCAGAAATTTCTTCCCATTTATCCAGAGACTGATGAAATATGAGTCGTGGGAAAATTTGCAAAATTTACCCAATTTGTAATCTAAGTGAGAAGGAACACTTTTTGAACAATTGTCCGATGTACAGGGAGGAGAGACAGCCTTTTCTATTAGGTGATATGTCTAAAGCCACACGCCTTTGCCCAGAAACAGCGAGAGACTGCGTCAAGTTGTTTTTCATATCATTTCATTTCAATTAAAATTAAATATACAAATTAAACACTAGGTTATTTGTTTCAAAGGTTTTATTAATTAAAAAATTAACACTTGATATCTGATGATGACATGGAATTGTCGAAATACGTATCAAGTGTTAATTTTTTAATTAATAAAACCTTTGAAACAAATAACCTAGTGTTTAATTTGTATATTTAATTTTAATTTACAAAATGTTTCAACGAGAACCAACGGTCGAAAGTTTAAATCTCATTTCATTTCTTCATTTTCCAGAAAGATTTCAGAAAATTGTCATATAATGCACAATAAAAATTACAAAATTCAAACAAAACAAGCATACATAATAAGACCATCACATATAATTAATAAAATTAACATTCGAGAAATTAATTCACACTATAAGAGGAGTTATTGTGCAAATAATAATGGGTTTGAAATTTGAAAAATTGCTAATTCTCTTGATTTCTACTAGTCTAGTTTCTAATTGTACAGTTACTGTTTGGGGTGTGGGTGCAGTGAAGCTGAGTAAGTACTTGGGTAATCCAAAGTGGGAATTGAAAAGTGGGGGATTGTGGCTTCTTTGAGTAACATTTTTTAGCCCTCAAATTTGGAAATTTGGTGATATATGTATATTTTTTCTAGACTTTCTAAAACGATTTCAATAAGAGTGAAAAATAAACTAACCTATTTAACAGTATTTATGATGTGTTCACATGAAGGACGGACGTATCCAAAAACCATATGCAATATTTTTTTACTTTGCAAACTTTTTGAATGACTTGGAATTATTTTTTTAAAATTTATACATTTCGAGTTTGATTTGTGAGGGGTGGGGAACATGGAACACTCACCATTGATAGTTAGTCAATTTTGAAATTTCATACGTTTTTTTTTTATTCTAGTAAAATAGGGAGTGATATTTAATTCTAAACGATGCTTTTATCTCACACGAAAAGATGTCAAAAAAATTTATTCTCTTTGACAAGTTTTTTTTTTGTTTATTCTATTCTCTTTCTGAATTTTTGAGTGAAATATTGTTTATCTATAACGTTTTAAAGAAAAAGAAATGGACGATTTGAATTAAAAATTGAAAAAGAAATGTATTAATTAAGGTCAATCAGAGAGAGTGGCCCCTAATGCCGAAGAAGAACTGCCATCGAGATCGTTGAAGTCAAGCAAGGCAGAATCTGGGGATAGGTGGCCCTCAGAAACAAGAGGGATGAACGGCCACCGCTAGCCTTTCTTATACTTATTTAATATATGATATATAATTGTACTATGAAGACAAAATGGAAGTATAATTTCTCAAACATAATGCATTAAATAATTAAGCTATCGTTAAGAAGAAGAAGAAAAAAAACCACCACCAGCCATATCCAGGGCAGTTTTAAACTTTAATAACATCATATCCATAAATGTTTTTTTCCCTTAAACTTACAATAAACACTCTTTAAAAGAAGTTTTGAAAATAAAAAGAGAGTTTTATTCTTAGAACTTAAAATTACCTTAAAGATGGTTGTTTTTTTTTTTTTCTATCTGGGCGAATTATAAAAAAATTATCCCTCTCGACTACTGAAGCCTTTTAATGGTTTCAGCTTATTTATTTATTTAATTTTTATTGAACTGATGTCAACCGTAGGCTCCTTGGGTCCGAGTTTTCGCCGTGCTTGACATTGCAACGAACTTGGTCTCTTCTTTCTGACCAGCCACCGGCATCAGAAGCTATTTAGAATCCTTTACTATTGATTGATAGTTAATTCAATTGTGATAGTTTTTTCGCCTTAAACGGGATGCGAACCCTCGACTTCTAGAATTAGAAACTAATCGAATTCAATGATTTAAAAGAGGAAATACTTATGCCGGGCCATCTTATAATTTTCCTGGTGTCCCCAAAAAAATTGTATAGTGTTCAATCCCTCACACCAGATTTTAATTTAAAATAAAAAGTTAATTTTTTTTTTTTTTTTTTTGAAAACTCCCTCTCTTTGTTTTTCCTCGCATGATGCGGGACTTTCCCTTTTAGTTGAACCCCTCCTGTCAAATCCAAATCAAGTTTTCCCTGGTCACTAACTGACCCTCTTATCACCAACAACTGCTAGCGAAAGAGAGAGGGAGATATCAACGACATTTGGTACTTTATCCCCCCTGACGCCTTCTTTTTGGACATTCCTTGTCTACTTCTCATGATCAAACCTACTTACATGATACCAAGATTCAATTTCCTGCCGAACAAGACTAAAAAGTCATTCGTCTCATCGTCTTCATCGCCTGGTCAAAAGGGCGTCATTTCGATCATATCACTAAACTATTCTTATCATGTATGTTAAAAAATATGAGCGTTCAAAAAAAAAAAATATCTGATTTAAATGGAAATCGTTATACGCTATTCTCTAATCGGTTTCGCATCTCATTTATCATCAATAAACAGGCAATTTTTTTTTTTTTTTTTTGATCTTCCTATCTGCAAAATCCTTGAGTAAAATCCTGATTAAATCTACCCCTGAGCAGAGATTTCTCCCAAGGGGTGCCTATAAATAACTCCTTATCACTTATTTAATAAGATTCATTCACTTTTTATAAAAAAAATGTCCACGCAAACAGAGACAGACCAATTTGTGGGACCCACTTTTTTGGACTCGCTGAACCTCAAAATATGTATATCCAACAAAATTTCGACATTGAATTTTTGACATGATCTCAATACTTTCTTTCTATATATTTCATATATAGAAAGTAATAAAAAGTATGAATCCATTAAATAAATAAATATCATATACCGTAAGTTAGCCTATTTAATTTTATTTCTATGTGTTGCTGTTAAATTTATTTTATGTAGTTACCTACTTATGATTTTGAGGGTTTTGAAGTGATATTTTTTTCCTTACAAAACAGCTTTAGTTTGAGCTAAAGTTATTGATGTAGGAAGATGGATTGAGATCAATATTGTTCATAGCCAACAATAAAATAATCTTTTTTTGTACATCATATATGTAAGATAAAAATAATGAAATATTGGAAAATAAAAATATTACTTTTTGTGAATTTTATATTTATCAAGTCTTAATTAAATGTAGTATAATAGATTGCAGTACAGTAATTCACTTCTGAAGATTAATTAATCCATTAAATAAGTATTTTATACCGTAAGTTAGCCCAATTATCTATTTAATTTTTTCTTTCTATGTGCTGCTGTTAAATTTATTTTATGTAATTACCTACTTATGATTTTGAGAGTTTTTAATGTTATTTTTCTCTTAAAAAGCAGCTTAAATAAAATTAAGGTAAAGTTACAACATCTCGTGTCGAAATACGTATCAAGTGTTTATATTAATAAATAAATTACAAGTAATTAAGCAAAAAAAAAGCCTTGTGTTTTCTTGATTGAATTTAATTCTCTGATTAAATCATAATGTTTCAACTAGAGCCAACGGTTACCAATTTAAAATTAATTTCTTAAATAAATGGTAATATTACCATATATGATGGGTTATTTTTATATTCATAATCTTGACCAAACCAATGTGCCTAGAGGTTTCAACCCCTCAAAAGATCATCTTCAGGGCCTGAAATGCGTGAAATAAATCACAAGAATTTTTTTATAATAAATTTTATTACAAACATTCGTCAATTGGATTATTATTTTCTCTTATACCTATAAATATGTTTATATATATATGTAGAGAGGAAGTATTGGATTCATGTCATAAATTATAATTACATGTTTTGAGGTTCCCCGGAGCCAAAAAAGGTCCCACAATTGGTCTGCCTGTTTAGAAAATATCTCAGGAACGAAAAGAACTGAAGTTTTGTATTTAATTTTGATACCACCATGGGACTTTTGAACAAAATCGGTCAAAGAATACTAGCACTTTACTGATATACCTTTTTTTACGATTTTAAAAATATAAATATTTTCTATTTTTTTAAAATTTTAGATGTCGAATTCCTAATGTATTGTCAGAAACTAAACACACTACAACCAGTCACATCAGTTTTTTTTTTAAATTAATTTATTTTTAGAAAATTTAGGGACGAGCCCTTAACAACTCATATGCAAATTAAATACGTAATCCTAAGATTTAGATAAACTGAACGATTGTTTGCTCGAATCTTTATTTTATTTTCTCCCTTGGGGGGTAGGCAGGCAGCTTTCCATCTTTTTTTTTTCTTCTCTCCAACTGTCACTTTTGCCAGGTAATCTTATCTCTCTGCTCCCCTTTTTTTTGAATAAAAATAACCAATTGACTTAAGAACCCAATTAATTTAAATGATTTGTCACCAGGTTTATTTATTTATCTCTTCCCAAACTATAGAAATGGGGAGATAGTAGAAATTGATTAAGAGAACTCTTCAGTGTTGTTTTTTTTCGTATCTCTCTCTCTCCCTGAATACCTTTCTTTAAAAGGTGCCAAGGGGGTATAGTAAATACATACATACGTACATACACACGGCATGTTTCGTGCTTTGAGTATTTATAGTTGGTTTCATGTTTAGGGTGCGGCCTTAATAGAGAAAATTGGTTTTTAATACAACCCTCTCTTTTTTTTTATTCTCTTCGGAGGTCATATTCTTGGAGTTTAAGCCATGAACTCTCGGGAATAAGAACACTCATATGGATATACCCGGATAATAAAAATGTTTGGGTTGGGGAGGGAAAGAGGCTGCTGCTCTCAGAGACGGCTGTAAATATGGAGGAAATAACGAGGGAAAGAGGGACTTAAGACAACATTGTAGCAATGTAAACCGAGATCTTAATATTTAGTTTGCTTTTAAGGAAGAACAAACGGAGTTAAGCTTTTTATTTTAGGTAATCTTAAAAATTTTATTAAATAAATTTTAGAGGCTTTTGTTGTACAATTAGAATAAATCTGGTATGATTGGTTGCAGAGCACTTTCGGCAATTGAAAGTTGTCTACTGTGCTTGCCAAGCCAGATTTTCCGAAGTCAATATATAATTATTGAATTAGAATCCTAAAACAAACATAGAAAAATATTTATATTTTGTTAACTACAGTATTTCTCACTATTTTCTGCAAGAGTAAAGTTTACTTCAAACAATTTCAAGTAAGAAAAATGATAATTTTAAAGAGCATCTTAAAAAAAAATAATTGATTTATGAATTTTAATCAAAATCGTTTTAGCGAATTTTGAGAAAATCGAAAATAACTGAAAAAGTACATCAGGAAAGTACTAGTACTCTTTGACCAATTTTGTTCAAAATCTCCGTGTTTATATCAGTGGGGTACCTAACTTAAATAGAAAATTACAATCTCTTAGCTAATTTCCTTCATACGGTTTATTTTGATCAGAGAAAGATAATTTTGCGAGACCCACTTTTTTGGGACTCAGAGGACCCCGAAACATCAAACTGCAGTCAGTTACTCTCGGCCTGGGAGTAGGCAGGTTGAGACCCCGGGAACCAGAGCTAACACCCCGACTTGGGGAGTAGGCAGATTGAGGCCCCAAAGTCAACCCAAACCAAACACAAACCCGATTACACAGAACCAACCACTGTCCATTCCTCAGAGACAAACCCAGACCTCTGAGGCATCCACCAAACACACCACCAACACACCGACTTGGGAGTAGGCAGATTGAGGCCCCGTAGTCAACCTAAACCGAACACAATTACACACACCCAACCTTCCTCCAGTTCTCAGAGACCAATCCACGCCTCTGAGTCATCCACCAAATTGACCTGGGGACCAGGAAGACTGCGACCCCGTAAACAACCCCCTCCACCATTACCTCCTAACTTCCTTCTCTCTTGAAAATGGCTCCAAAGGAGAGCCGAAACGTCGAGTAAATCTCAGCACCCCACGCGACTTAACCCGAGAAAACTTGTCTTCGCATACATCCGGTCGCGGAAACCTTCAAGAATATATATATATATATATATATATATACGTAATGAAAAAAAAAAAATCTTTAAAAAAGATTTTAACTCTTCCCAGCATCGAATTACAAAAACTATATTTTTTGTTACTAATATTTTAAAGACATTATGACCACTAGTATATAAAATATCGATGACAAAAATATATATATATATATATATATATAGTAGACAAACATCTCTAGAAAACAAACTAGGACAAATTTTGTAAAACAAGAAAGGAAAAAAAAAACTTCTTCTAGACTAGATTAGGTATAAACTGAAAAAGTATTACTAGTACTTATTACTAGGGGAATTTTTAATTACGTTTTTGTATAAATTATTTATTAAAAATATATAAATATTGTTCAACTTACCTAATAATAATAATAATTCAAACCACAAAATCTTTAATAAACATATTACTAGTACTTTTTGACAGATTTTATTTAAATGCTTATTTTCGTCCTAACTTGAATATTAAATTTCAACCTCGTAACTCCTTAATTTTGAACACAAACAGACCATTTTTTGGACTCAGGGGACCTCAAAACATGTATATTAATTTTTGACATAAATCCAATACTTTCTTCCTCTTTAAATACATATAGGTAAAATAAAGTAAAAAAAAAATTCATTGGATATTGGATAATTGTATTATTTACAAAATAACGTAATTACTCAGTAAAGCGTATAAATAGTTCAAAAGCTTCTAGTCGTAATTTAATAGACAAACATATTGATTGTACACTCAGATTGTTCTGAAAAAAAAAGAGTAGACCTAATAATTATAGAAACTAGCCGCTTGTTTGATTAATTCATATGAAAATAGATTTCCACTACATCGGCTGCGGCGGCGGTTTGAAGCAAATTAGTCACTTGTTACACAAACGCAAATCAATATTATCATTTGCCTGCCTATTGGCTCTCTATTCCGGGGATAATAATTTGCAGAACAAACTTTGAATTGATTCTAACTTATGTATAAATAGGAGTAGATAGATCTACGTGATCGGAGAATCGAGGAGAAAAAGACACCGTTCTTTGTTAATTACTTATACTACTATGCAATCTCGCATTCGTTAAATGCAAATATTTTATCCCTAAGCTCGGCGGGGGGTGGAGATAATTCGTATACAGAGCAAGTCCATTAAAAAACACGACATCAACAACAACAACACGAACTTATCGGTACACTTTAAAATGTGCCAACTAACAGGAAGACATTTTGAGTTATTGTTTAAAGAAGTGTTCTTGGTAATTTACTTGTGATTTCAATTTATTTCCAGGAGCTTTGATAATTATCTTCTTCTACATATATACAATAGCGGAGTGTCCGTCTGTCACGCTCTGTTTGACCAACTTTCCATAATTCCTTAAGGGCCGTTATGGAGAGTGCAGAGAAAATACTCGAGTCCCGAAATTCTCAAAAGTGGAAGCTCAAAAAATTCTAAAAATGAATTTACCCATTGGAAAGCATTAAGTTTTATCTTGCCTTATGAAAAATTAAAGATAAATAAAAAATCTGGTGTGACTGGTTGCACAGCACACAACTTTCTCTTACCGTATCCAAATGGCTTAAATAAAATCATCGGAGAGACTGGGGTCTAAACCCGCGACGTTTGGTATAGAAGGTAGGCACGCTACCAACTACACCAAACCCGCGGGCATGTAAAATTTATAAACATGGAAAAATATTTATATTTTGTTACCATGACAACCATTTATTTTCTTTCCTATGAAGTACAAGAGTAGGGGGCGAAAAAAAACCAATTTATCCCCACCCCCTTCCCTGGGTATAAAGTGGTCTCTCAGAATATTTCAAAGGCAAAATGAGAATATACATTTTAAAGAAGCATCTAAAAAATAATTTATTTTTGAATTTTAATCAAAATAGATGCAACGAATTTTAAGAAAATCGAAAAAAAAACCGAAAAACTACATCAATAAAATACTAGTATTCTTTGGTCGATTTTTTTGAAAAGCTTCGTGTTATGTCCCAGGCTAACCTTAAATATAAAATTGCAACCTCCTAGCTCTTTTCGTTTTTGAGATATTTTGTTCACAGACAGAGCGAAAACCAATTTTTTTTTGGTTACAGGAGACCTCAAAACGTGTATATTCATCAAAATCTCGACATCGAATTTTTGACATGAATCTAATAGTTAGGTAAATGAAAGTAAAAATCAAAATCTCTATGTCGAATTTTTTGACGATTACAATATATTGTAATCTAGAAGCAATGTAAAAAGTATACTTTAGAAAAGGTAAACAGAGACAAATTATTAATTCGAGTAGCACGCCAGTCTTTTTCCCCACATCAATTAAATTTGCAACTGGAAAATAATCTAAATGCAAACAACGTTGTCTTCCTTAAAAAACAAAACAACAACAACAACATTTTGATTGTAATAACTTAATTGAATAATTATTATGTAAATTAAAAAATTATTGTATTTCCTTTACAAATTGAATTTATGGCTGGCTCCCCAAGTTCTAAGCTTAAAGTCTTATTTCGGGCATAAAAACCAGCGAGTTATTTTATTTCTCGTTTTCTTTATTTAAATAAAAAAAAAATAAATAAAAAACTGAATTAGTAGTTTATGAAAAAATAATAATTCAATTTTTTAAAGAAACAGAACAGCCTGCTTCTTTAGTCTTAAAATTCAATATAAAAAAAAGTAAAAATTCAGTTTTTATTACTTTGTTTTACAACTAGCCGCGACGTGCACCTTCGGCGGGCTTCGCCCTCAGAACCCCCCTAGCCTTTTCTTCTTAATTATGAAAATAAAATTATTATTATTCCATTCCAATTCAGTGCCTGCTTGAAGATTTGTTTACATTCATGGAATACACAAATGAAAAGAATACATAAATATTTCTCTATACATTTCCTATGGGAGAAATCGTAACTTTCAGAATTAATAACTCAAAAAGTTATAGGAATTTCGGGAGGAAAATAATTTTCCTGTAATCCCGAGAAGGTCCTCTTTATGCATATGCATATAAAATTTAATTTCAAAATTCCAACGGGAAGTTGCCTAAATAGAGCGTGACAGACAGACAGACGAAACATTAGCGAATTCCATGTTAATAATTATAGAAAGAAAGTATTGGATTCATGTCAAAAATTCGATGTCGAGATTTTTTGATGGATACAAATGTTTAAGTCCTTAAGTCCAAAAAAATGGTCTGTCTGTTTTGAACAAAATATCTCAAGAACGAAAAGAGCTAGTAGGTTGAAATTTTATATTTAAATTAAATGTCCACCTCGCAAATGACCCGAAGCTTTCGAAAAAATCGTCCAAAAAGTACTAGTACTTTACTGATACACTTTTTCAAATTTTTTTCGATTTTCTCAAAATTCACTCGAACAATTTTGATTAAAATTCAGAAATCAATTAATTTTTAGATTCTTTTTAAAATGTATATTTTCATTTTGCTTTTCAAATTGTTTGAAG